>NLAL01000219.1:0-28419 GCA_002374735.1 Metschnikowia sp. 13-106.1
GATGAAGCTAGAAATAGAGATGTTGAGTCCATAAATTGCAGCTTCGCCTACATAGCTAATTATCAAAAGGGCTTGACTAGAAAAATTTTCGAGGATGCATTGCGAGCATGGACCCACAGAAATGACTAGATATTCCCCGTCAATTAACGCAATTTCCTCCAAAAATTATAAAGTTAGAATTATTTTCTTCAAACATGTCAATGCCCAAGAATTTGCCCTAAAATCGCCACAAGTTTCAATAATATCACCCTCATCGCAAGTAAGACACTAATGCTTATACGAAACACTCTATTGGGTAGATTCAAGGATGGCGACAAGCTCATCATGAGTAGCATTGGGAGGAGGATTGATTTCTTTCTAAAGTAATTAGTATTGTCTTTTTGATTGTGAAATTCATTAGTACTTACCTCGAGTAATCTGGACTTGATAGAATTATCAGTCAAATCTTGAGCTTCGCTTATTGGTGCTAATTCACCAGCGACATGGTCCGTTTCTTTGTTATTAGCTTCCTTTGGAACAGGGGTGTTATCTTCTTCAAGATTACTCTTCGACTCGGATGAACCAGATTTGAACGCTGCTTTAATGTGTGGAAATGTTCTCAAAAGAAGCATACCACCTCCGATAATAAGGGCACCAGTGATAGCACCAGAGAGCTTTAAATTGTGTTGCTTCAAACGGACTGCCATAATGTAGAAGTTTTTAGTATTAAAAGTGAGTCACTCGCAAGTGCACTTAAATTCACTACAGAAATCCTCACATGCAAGCCAGAGAATCGCGCATTAAAACGTGAGCTTTGCAGGAATGTCTCATTCATGAGGTTTACGAAAAGTTAGAACTTATATCTTGATTTTGAAGGATCTTCAAGTACAAATTCTGAAATGAGCCTTTTGCGGAAAATCAGATTTTTGGGAACTCCTGAGAGCAATTGATTTGGGTACCCCACACCACTGCGACAGATTACATGCAGTGCATAAAAGGAGGTTACCCTATTTCTTATCAAACGACCCCCTTGTTGAATAGGAAACAAACGAAATGTCGCTCAACATTTTTGTTATTTCAGCAGCAGATATAGAAAATAAAACGCTTGAATTGGATGATAAGGCGAGTTTTGCATTAAACTCAAAATTGGACTTGCTTCGTTTCATCTTTGCTGGGACAGGGGTGAACGATTTAGAGCTATTCGAAGTCAAACGCTTATCAAAGAGACATAAAAACTATGTACCTTTGAACACAGAGAACGATTTTAGAGAATTCAAGAGAAGCTTGAAAGTCAAAAACCGAGCAAAGATTATCGTTTTCACTGACAGAGGACATAGAGATCAGGTCGATGGATTGGACGGTTTAAAATTCTTAAACATTCTACTTGAATCCCTCGAAAAAGTCTCTGAAAAGCATATGTACCTGGACATAGATAAACTTCAGGTGGGTCAACAAAATGATGATCTTTTAAGCTCGTCACCTGTCAAGCATACACATAAACACGTCTCTTGTGACGCTTGTGATTGTCTCGGTCCTGAGTCTATAAGCGGGGTGAGGTACAAATGCATAATTTGTCATGACTATGACCTCTGCTCAAACTGTTTTTCATCCGGACAGGCCTCTGGGTCTCACGAGAAAAGCCATCCCATGATTGCAATTGACTCTCCCACTGATTTTGATAAATGGGGTTTACTACCCACATTTGAAAGTGTTCATGCTTTCAGTAAAAGCATGATTGACTCGCAGAATCTCCAACAGAGGGTTTTTAATGAGCCACTCTTTAGAAGCGAGAATGATTTTACACACACACACGAGCATCAAGTGGAGAGGAGTTGTCACAAACGGATGATGGCCAGCAATCCTGGAACTGTCTTCAATGATTTTGAAGACGTGGAACAGGTCATAAATCCAGTTTCGCTAGAGCTTAGCTTCAAACCTATTAGAAGGTCATTGGCGCATGCTGTGATTAAAAATATTAGTAGTCGCAATTTTGATATCAACGGTTTCGGATTTGATGTTGAATGTGGTGATAAAGCAAAATCATCAACATTGATCGAGAGAAATCAGGTGATGAAGCCAGGAAGAAGTCTTAAATTGAATGTTAGAATCAACAGTTCTCAGTTTGAATATCCAATTCAAATTTCTTTGCAGAAAGGACTAATTTTTGGAAGAGGGCAATTTAGTCTTGAATCTGAAAGTGAAATTTTGCTTTTGACAAAGATTGATAACAACACTCCCGCTCACATCACTCCTTCTTGCTTTGAACTTAACCAAGTCACAGAACCAGTGCACACTCTAATTTTGCCTAATCCCAATAAGGGAATGAGCGCGTTAGAGTTTTCCAAGACCGCGCGGGAGCCGACGCTGGAAGATGATTATGATTTGGTCAGCATGCCAGACGTTGATGAGTTGCTCTCTGATTTCGAACTTGTATCTCGTGTGAATTCAATTCAAATGTGAGACTTTCAGCCAAAAAAAAAAAAAAAAAAAGGAATTTCAATGGTATTAGGATTTCAGTTGTTAGTCCATAGTGTTTAGAAAAGAATAAAATGTAGCATCCCTAATGATACTGCATATACTACAGAACTAATGTCTCACGCTCAATTATTCGCTTATCACGAACACTTGAAAATAGTGATGGTAAACATCAAGGACACTGCTCCTGAGAGCGAAGGTATGTTTCTGCTTCATGGTTCCAAAATTAAAAGAGTTATGCTAACATAAAGAACAAAAGTTCAAGCAAAAGTGCAATGAATTGCGAAAAAGAATCGCCGAAGTTGAGGAGAGTAACGAAATCTCGACTTTAGCATTATCAAGAACCAGATATTCAATAAGAAGACTAAGGCTAGAGTATTCTATTCTATTGGAAAGACTTGAGTTTAAACTTCCTACCAAAGAGATGAACGATTTATCAGGCTACACTGAATCCGAGTTTAGAAAGCCACTTTTGTTAAATGAAGATTTAGATGCAAAATTTCAATGCATTGAAAAGTACAAGTCCGTAAAGCCCAAAGACGCTCAAAGCTTGAATTCATGGAAGAAAGAGATAAAAGATCCCAACATGCCTAAGCGACCCACCAATGCATACTTGATGTTCTGCGAGAGAGAAAGGGAGAACATTAGAGCTGACATTGAACGCAAAAATCCAGGGCAACCAATAATTGACTTTCCCAGAGTCTTGACAGAAATTTGGAGAGGAATGGACCAAAGAGAGCGTATGCCATACTGGAAACTATTTTTAGAGGACAGGGAAAGATATCAACTGGAGATGCGAATTTATAGGAAGCGAAGTTTCGACGAGATTTCCGACATGAATGTTAATGATAACAACTTCAAATCGGATGGGGATGAAGCAAGCATTGGATTAAATGATTCTAGGTCTGATTCTGGTATCTATAACGATTCAAAGAAACCAGATGAAGGTGTGGTGATATTTGGTCATGAGGAAAAAACCAACAATCAAGAAATTGGGGTTGATGGTTTTGGCGAAAGAAATAAAGATTTCAATGGGCAGGAAGGAAAGGTGAGGCAAGGCGATAATTCTGAAAGAAACTTGGATGAGAATCATGGAGATCAGCGCAGTCAAGCAAGCCTCGGAATTAACAACTTTGAACAGAGAGGTCTTCATGATAAAGCTCCACAAGAAACTGCGCAGGTAAGTTCCAATGACGCTTTAACTCATGGCCAAGTCCTTGACGCCCACGGTGTTGATGGAGCTGTGGATAAAGAGCCCTCAGAGCAGTGAATTCACTTTTGAAATTATGGTATATGTCAAAAATAAACAAGGTTTTGCCACAGCTTTAATAATATGGATATAGAAAGATACGCTTCTTTTCGACTTAGGGCGACTTATACATAATCTCCTATGATGGTTTTGAAATTGAGGATTTATTTAGTATAGCATAGAATAGTTCAACTTGAAGTGCGTTTTCTTTTAGACTTATGAGGTCCTTTCTCATCGCAATCACGCTTTTTCTTTAGTCTGAATTTTTCATTCCTGCTCATTCTTTGATTTGCAGCAATTTCAGGGGCATTGATTGCCAACTGTGCTCTATGAGCCCTCCTTTCTAATCTTCTTTCAGCAACCTCATTTCGGACAGAGTTGTGAATCTCTCCAAACTTCGATACTCCTAATCTTTCCTCTATAATCTTCAAGCATTCCTTTGACATAGTTTGTAGCTCTCTTTTTTCTTCAGTATTGGGTTTAGATTCGAGTATCACAAAAAGTCCACGAATCAACCGCTTGGCAAGAACAGTCAACCTTTCTGGGCTTGCAATTTGAGATATCATTGCACCTAGCTGGATGGCTGCTAGTTTTGCAACATAGTCATTCTCTGCAATATTTTGTCGCATCAAAAAACATATTTTAGATAAGATAAAATCTGTGGCCAGCTTGTGTGCCAGGACTTCATCATCGGGCAAAGAATCTTCGAGTTCAACGGTATTGTAAAATGCAGTTCCTTGTAATTCCCAGCGACTCACAATTTTTATGAGATTTTTGACCACTTGCTGACCTAGTTTTTGGGAGACTCCGGGTGCTTTGAGCTGTCTGACTAATCGATATGCGATAGTCTGAATTTGTTGGTCAGAAATATCGAAAGAAATATTATCCAAATTGCCCAATAAAGTACCTATCAAGCGGGCGCTTAAATATCTGACCCAACTGTGTGGGTACAATAAGGTTTCCGTTAAATCCATCCACATTACTTCGTAAACCTTGGAAAAGATTTCTGTTCCGTGATATTCACACATGGATGCAAATACATTCATGGCAGTATAGATTAGTTCCCACTTTGCCTCTTCATCTTTGCCTCCATTTTTTGCAGATGAGATGATATTCAAAATTGTGTTATATGCAGCAGAATCAAGCTTAAAGTTACTACCAAACCCTCTGCTTGTTGCATATAATTTGTAAACAATTAAACCACATCTCTTGAGAAGTGTATTTGTATCTTGAGTAATCCAGGAATAGCAGAAGTTTTCCATGGGAGCTAACTTATCCTCACTCACCTTCTTGAAAATTTCAGTGATAAGAATTGATGCCATTTCACGACAGGTCAGGGAGTCATCGGAAACCGCAACATTTGCCAATCCAACAAAAAAACTTGTACATAATTGTTCGAGAAGCGAGGACAGAGAGCTCAGTATAATTGAATGTATGAGTTCCAATACTGATTGTCTTCCTGACTGCGTGGGGTATTCCAAATTATTGACCAAGAATTTGAATGATTTGTCAAGTTTCGATGAGCTATGTTCATACTCCATCAAAAATTTGAAATATAAATTCCTTGAAGTGTCTCGGATGGTTTTGTTGTGATTGACTATCATGATTGTTGAGACTTTCTCCATAACCTCATATACTTCTGCGAGCATGACATGCTTAGAGATAATAGCTTTCAAAAAATTGAAAGCTCGGCTTTGCTTCTCTGGATCCTCCAAATCTGGCATTATTTTGACAAGCAAGTATATGATTGCAGTATCACTTATTTCAACTGTACCTCTGTAAGCCACAATAGTGGCAACATAACGCAAGCAAACTTGGCAAAGCTCATTAGAGGTAGATGGCATGTTTTGAATAATTTCGAATGCTCGCAGAGCCGTCTTCTCAAAGAAGGAATCCTTGGATTGTGGAAACTGAAGCTTTGCAATGATGTCTAGAACTCTGTAAATGGAAACCAATAATTGCTCATCTTCGGAATGTAAACTTGCTTCAATGTTGGGCAAAAATCCATCTAAATTTGGCACTGTTTGCAATGATTCATGTTTAGTCAAAGCTGACCTCAATAGAGTAAAACTCAATCTTTGAATAGTGTAGAGCGCATGCGATCTGTCATGATTATTTTCGACTGTCTTGGAACTCAAACTGACAAGAAAGTAATCGTCAACCTTTTTTCTATCTTTTGAATCGACGCTCTTGGAGTCATTTAAAGACTGGGAATAAAGTTCGTAACACAAAATTAAAATGTCAATTTTGGAAGAATTGGGATTTTTGTGAAGACCAGTAGAATAAGATTGAATCAATTCGTCTAGCTTATTCTGGGTTTTCAACGGAAGGTTTTCTCTCAAAAGCAATTTGATCGGTTCAATAAGATAATGGAAGTGTGGTAAGGTTATAAGTGATGAAAGGATTTGACCTGTTTCATAACTAGTCCTAGCTTTAACTTCCTTCATCTGACTAGTATAACCTTCAGCATCTTTTTCATTCCCTGCGGCACCAAATATATCTTCCATGATGACACTGACTATAAGTGACACCGACTCATCCAAGTCACCACATGTGAAAGTTTCTCTGGCAGCTTCCATAACAGTGTGAAGTGTGTAACTCAAGACATGAATTTGTGAACCTCTTGTGAGGGCAGATCGAAGTTCTTTCACAACAAATTTGAAATATTTGGGTCCCAATATCGATGATACTTTACTCAATGATGTTCTGACTGCATCTCTAATACTTTGCGATTTGGATCTCAATGCTTGACAGGTGCTGGTCAAAGTGCCCGAGATAGATGGTTCCGAAATTGTATTAGAAACACAAAGAAGGCAATTGATTGCGGCCTCGAGCAAACCTGACCGAGCGCCTATAGTGCTATCATCTCTGATCTTCAAAACTTTCAAAACCGGATTGTAAAACTCTTCCATGATTTGCTTGTCTAGTTTAGTAGTATCCTCAGGCAAATTATTGAAAGATTCTTCTTTGTTTTCATTATCTTTTCTCAGTGCTTTGATCGACTCGATAAGCCCTCTCGATAGTGTGACTGCACAATGCACAGCGTCTTTCAATTCATGAGGAGAAGCTTTTATCACTGCAGCAGTTTTCTTCCTGAACAATTGCCTGAAATGCTCCCATTTCAATGACCTTACCAAGAATGACCAAAGCACCAAGGTCTCATTCAAAAGATCTGTATATCTCTCCTCTCGACAAGTTGTGTAAGCTTCAGTCATAGGCAATATGTAGTAATAAATTGCATCCGAACTCAAGTGTGATTTGACTTCTTTGAGCTGCTTAATTGCATCTAATCTGCACGATAATTGAATGTGAGTAAAGTTTTTGAAGAAATCAAGATCGTCATCGTCAGATAATAGAATTTTCATCGATGTGAACTCATCTGTTAAATCATAGTTTTTGACCAAATGGGACAAAACTCGAATGTAGCCATCCCTAACAGCTTCTGAGTCTCTTTTGAGACCCTTTCTAAGTTGAGGTAAAATCACAGAATTAAGTAAAAAGGAGCCGTCATCAGCACCAAGAGAAGAATCGCCGATCAAGGAGTCTATGAATCGCATTATCGTGAAAGCTGCATTTGATCGAATAACAAGCTCATCAGGGTCATTCATAAAATGCAAGCAGCAATAAATCACTGGGGTCCATTGCCGCATTGTGAGGTCGTTATAAATGCCTTCATTGATCACTCTGAATGCTTGTAATCTTCTTTCGAAATCCGGCTCTGATAATCTGGTAGCAGAATAGGAATTAAGTTTAGCCAACAACTCCCCAATTTGTGCGTATTCCAGAAATTTTGAGCCAATTGCACCAAAAATTTTGACCAAGCACTCCCGCATATCTCGGTCTACGTATGTACGAAGAGCCTTCGCGGTACATTCATAAAGTCCTTCGATGTCTTCGAAAGAGCACTCAAATTTGTTGATGATTGGAATAAGGGAGAGAAGAATACTGATCTTGTCATTTGCTGCGATTTGCGTTGGCGGTTTATCAAGAGTAGCAGCACAAGAATTCACTAATTTCTTCATAAAGACTTGATCAGAAACAAAGTTGCCCTCAATGACAAGCAACAATAATGTTGCAGAACGAGAATTTATTTCCCTTTCCTCGGAATCTTGAATGAGTGAAGGTAATAAGACAAGCAAGCAGTCCACGATCATGGCCAACACAGTAACAAAATTTTCATCATTCATCACCTTTTTCGTGAATGCAGAAATGCAGAAGTCCAAAATTTCAGAACGAACACTATTTTTTGTGTGTGGATGTGAAAGCAAGCTCATCAATGCTGCAACTGGAGCAAAGTTGTCGTAGTACAAAAAGGGAAGTAACGAAGTGGATCCTATCCACCCAAGCATGACTTGCAACAAAGCTGAAGGCTGTTGTAAATTTTCTTGTGCAAAATTGCCAAGTCGAGGTTTAACGACTGCACTGAAAATCAAATCCGATTCCTCTCTCCAATCGTATGATCCCGAAGTAATCTTGAACAAATGATCGAGACACTTTAACCCAGTTTGTCTCAAATTTTTAGCTTGTTTGACCAATAAGTCGTTATCGCTGCTTTCATCAATAACCTTCTGAGCACTAATTAATGCAAAGACTAAAGGTTTTACCGTTTCCTTGAGTAAAGTTGCATACTTATAGCCCAAGCCGTTGTAAACTTCGAACAACAAATTAAGATACCCTTGCATGTTGTGGATATCTCTGTAAGTCGCAAGATGAAGCTTTTTTGAATCAAAAAAATCCGAGTATGCGATCTTCTCTGTAGTGATTGATAAGAATTGTAGAATATATTCATCTGGTAGATTTGGCAAAACTGAAGCTATAGCAAACTTTCTGCTGTTTCTGCTATTATTGTTTGTTAAACCTTTAGCTCTACCATAGAGAATCCGCAAGACTATTGGCATAACATGAATCCTGTCAGAATCTTCAATCATGGAGTCGGAACCTTTGCCGACGAGCAGCTGCAACTCATCACGGAATAACTTGTCATCGAGTAGATTCTTCAAATCATCTTTATACTTGTTAATCTCCACTATTTTCCAGGCAAAAACGATATTGAGTGACTCTTTCTGTACTTCCGGCAATTTGGATGAAAGATTCTCTAGAACGAGGGTAAAAAGAATGTCATTACCCTCTAATTTCTTCAAGTTCTTGAAATTGGCAAATGTACTTAGCAATTGAAGTCTGTCTTTCGCAGACCAGTCAATTGATACATCAGATTCATTTTCTGAGAATTTGTACAAATCGTTCACAAGCTCAATGAGCCGGGATCCATGCAGCTGAGCGACAAAGTGCGCCGCCTGTAAAGCCGAGATGACTCTGGTTCTCATATTCGTCTTGTACTCCAAGTCAGAATTCTCCTGAATTGTGTTGAAAACTGATAATTCGTACTCCGAAGTGAATTCGAAGATTGTAGAAGATGCAACCTTGATATTACTATTGAGTCTGTCATCAGATGTTTTGAAGTGATTTTCTTCTGAGTCTGTAGAGTCAATAGACATGGGTTGCTGACTTGGGCAAGAGACAGTTTGCTCTTTATAATTCATACTTAGGTATTTCACTAAAATATCCCAAAGCAAATCAGAACAACCCGAATTCGCAAGATTTGGAAGACATTCATAAACAACTAGCCAACATGGACGGAAATTGTTGGACAAAATGCCAATTATAAAATTAATAAACATTAACTTCTCTTCATACCTTGCTTGTCTAGATTTCACAAACTCATCGAACAAAACACGAATTCTTAATTTGATATCATTTGCATTACCAATTTCAAGGGGTACTTGGTCAACGAGTCGGATATTCATCAAAAAAGAAGGAAATGGTTTCTGGACACATTTGTAAATGGACGCTAAGCAATCTATTGTACCACATCTGAGCCTTTTGTTTGGAGCACTGAGATTTGAAGCTAATTGAGTGCTGAGAAAGTTGAAGTCGGATTCTATGCACTTATTATTATGTTCGGGCCATGCATCAACTAAAGTCTTAAGACTGGCAATATACTCGATTGATTGCTTCGACTTTTCAATAGTGTTTTTGACTATCTGTAAAATACTGGGAAGCTCATCAGATTGACTCATGACCAAGATAGCAAGATTCAAAGAGACACCTCTCAAATCACTGAGTAATATAGAGTTCGTAAGATGCGAGGAATTCATCTTATCCAAGGCATTTAAAAGTATTTGAGATTCCAATGCATTTGACGGCACATATGAAGCTAATCTCAATTTCCAATAGAGATTTATCAAGCTAGAGTCTTCCAATGTCTCGGTTTCCAGTTCAATTAATTGGAAGAGGTGCTTCAGAACTTGTGCCGGTATGATTATGTTCGCAAAATCATACCCATAGCGACCCTCAATCTTGATCATGAACCTAGCGACACTGAGCATGTCTTCCTCCGAGTCCATTTGGGTGATAACAGTTTGGAGATACTTATTGACACCGAAGGAAATTAATTTATCTCCAGAAGTCATTATTGAAAGCTCATAAAAGCTCAAAAAGTATCGACAATCAGATCTTGATGATAAATAATCTGCCATAAAATGAAAAGATTTGTTTAAAGTCTGAGGATCCGAGTTTCTGACAATAACCGTGAAGAGATGAGCAGTAGTTGCCAATAATGAAAAAGGCAATGTCTCAACTGATACCAAAAGATATTCTGCTCTTCTAAGAACTTTTTTCACAACATCTAATAAGCGAAGCCAGTTCAGTATTTTATTTCCAGAGTCTGAAAACGACATGGTAATCAACAAAATCAAAATATTCCGAAGGCGGTTATGAGATTCAGTCACCTTGATCACATCCTCAAAAATATTCATACAGAGAGTAAAAAATTTTTCGAATGATTCCACCGTACCGTGCTGCAAGACTTGCAAGAGTGTGTCACACACTGTGTTAATTTGCGCATCACCACCCTTTGCGCTGTCTAGAGCACTAGAGACTAAAACCGTTAAAACTAAACTTGCTTTCGAGTGAAAGGTCTCTGCTGTATTTTTCATAGATTCACTGAAGAGAACCGCCAAAGACTCTCTGTAAGAATGATTAGTCTCAAGCTCCGTTCTTTTCTCGTAGAGTGAATAATCAATGATGCTTTGAAGCACTTCCTGCTTCAGTTTTTTAATCAAGAATGAGAAGGCTTCCGCGCAAAACCTAGACACAAAAGTATTCTTTGTTAAGATAAAAATTGGAAAAATTTCCATGAAAGTTGGTTTCAAATCAGTCACGAGATGCCTGGATAAATATTTGAAAGCGAATGCCAAGGAGTTGAAAGCCCATTCCAACACGTTGGCCGTATTTTTCATATTCTGAGAGTCGTTTGGATTCAATTTTTGAGTCAAGTCAAGAATCATTTTCAAATAAGTTATGTAATAAGGCATGAAGTCAGGACCTAGATCATGAATGAATTGTGAGACAAGCTCCAACAAAGGCTGAATAGAGTTGATGTCATTCTTTTCGATGTGACTAAGTAATGAACCAAAAATTTTCTCTTGATGATGAATAATTTGTGGCAAGGTCTGAGAAAGACTCTCAATTTCAAAGAGAAGATCCGTAAAGTCTTCACTGAGGTTAACTTCTTTCCAATGTTGCAAGGTGACCAAGAAGTGAGACGTTTCAACATAATCGTATGCTCTTGTATTCAACTTCTTGCTTGGCTCGATTTTAAGAGTGTCAACCCTCTCTTTGAAAGATTTGAAGACATGCTTTTTACCTGATTCAGTGGATTTGTGAGTGGGCCGTGTCATAGTACATCGGGTACAGTATAGATATTTTTTCTGAGGTCATCTCATCATCTCAAAAGAGGCGAGATGTACGGATGGGAGGCCATATTAGACAATCGGTGACAAGAATATTCACCACTCCTGAAATGTTTTGAATGTGCGGAATAAATTCTCAAACTTTACCCTTTAAAAACACAAGGGGCATAAAAAAACTTGTTCCAGAATTGATTGCTTTACAAGATGTGTTCGGATTTGGTGCCTTTAAGTCACGTGACAAGAAAGATTGAGATAATGATAACCGAGCACTGCAGTGCGTAACAGACAGGGTGGTATGGTCAACCAAACAGAACACAGTCCCCTCTTGGGGCCTAAAGAAAGTGAAAGAGCAGGGATCACACTTCAAGCCAATAAAACAGGCTCCAGGATATCACAACTGCCTAAAATAGGGTTGCAGAGAATTAGTAGAACCAGCCAAAAACTCAAACTATTACCCGTGGATCCCAATTTAGATTCATCAGATGCAAACTTCAATACACAGTCTACCGACAATGCGCTGGGTACGGGAAGTGGTGTATACTCTCAAGTCACAAAGATAACGGATAGACCTGCTAGAAAGGATGCAGAAATATTAGGAAAGCTGCACAGAGATCTTCTCCCCAGAGTCACCGCCTATTGCACTTGTGGGTCTTATAAAATGAAGGATTTATTGAGATGGCTAAAAGATAGGAGAAGGATACACAATACATCTCCCAAACTATTTGATGAATGCCTCTATACTCCATTTACTTATAAGGACTGGCGAAGCGATTCCGAGGATGACAGCAGGAAGCTCATTCGACTAGCTGATGATGGAGGTGACATTGAATTTGGTAAGAAAAGTGATGTTTTTATCTTTGAGTATGGTGTGATTATTATGTGGGGCTTCTCGCCAAAAGAAGAGCAAGCGTTTCTTGAGGATTTGGCCAAATTTGAAAGCGAAAAGTTATCCTCTGAGGACATCCAAGTGGAAGAATTCAACTATTATATTACCGCATCGTACCAGCCAAGAATTTATAACGATTTTATTACTTTAAAGGATGATTCGAATTACATGTTAAAACTTTCGATATCACATGCATTGGCACAATCAGTGAAGATCTCACTATTCGAGGAGTTAGTGGATAACACTATCGAAGATACCCATGACATTCCTCAGCAAATTGCCCGAACTGGTAAAGTTGAGATGACCAGGGATGAAACAATGAAGTCAATCGGAGAGCTCTTCATTTTGAGGATAAACATCAATCTTCACGGGTCAGTCCTCGATTCTCCTGAACTCATGTGGGCAGAGCCGCACCTAGAGCCTATTTACCAAGCAACTAGAGGTTACTTGGAAATTAATCAGAGAGTTGAGTTACTTAATCAAAGACTTGAAGTTATATCTGATCTATTACAGATGCTCAAAGAGCAGCTTGGTCACTCACATGAGGAGAATCTTGAATTTATCGTCGTCTTATTGGTTTGCATCGAAGTTTTAGTCAGTGTGGTGAATATTGTCGTGGATATTTTAACATTCTAATAACTTTTCATATCTCTGCAAAATTTTATCTTCAGAGAAGAAGAGGTATCATTCTACACTTCAATAATCCATGTGAAAATGCAATGTGATTTTCATAGGTACGCGGGTCCATGGAAGGGCATGAAAACCCAAATTTTTATTCTGCAGGTGGCGATTGCAATCGATCAAAGTCTTTTCAACTTTATTTAGTAAAGCCTAGATTAAATGAATTTAGCAACGATCTCCCGCAATCCTAATCTTCGCCGAATGTAGGTTGTGCTCGTAACCAATTGAGGCAAATTTTTTGTTGCTCTCATGCAGAAAGTGAGACAAGACCGTGCATATAAGCTATCTATGGGATGCGAGAGTGTATGTAAATATTATATGCCCGATTATTTGATCCACGCACTCAATGATGTCAAGTTTTACTCTCTCTTGCTGCACTTCCATGCTGTACCAGCCACAAAATTTTCGCATTGGCCACAATTTAAGACATTCAAAAACCATACAGCTCAAAGAGCAACCAATAATTTGAGGCAAATCAATACTGGAACGAACTCATAAAGCCAAAAGAACGGTTGAAATTTATCTGAATCTTAAACAAATTGATTGCTTCTCTTTAAAATATAGAGGAAAGCCAAGAAACACCATTTTCTCTTAAGTCAGTTTTTGACACAACACTAGAGATGGCTGAATCTCAAATATGTCCCTTGTCAAATTTGATAAGAACAAGTAAGCTCTCATCAAACTTCATACGCAACAACATCCACACTATTAATAAGCCTGTTAGAGTGATAGTCGATCCTAACTTTATGGAGATGACAAAAGACCATACAACTGAGGAAGTCAAAAGTGGAAGGCGACTTGTCTTATTGCAATTCACTCGTGAAGATAGTTCCACATTCCGGATAGATAGCATGAAGGCTGAGACCAGCAACGTGGCAAGAAAACCAAACCAGCTCATTATTTCTTGTATTCGTTGGGAGGATAAAAAAGAATGCGTGGTGACTTCAGTTGACATCCTTTTAGTTCTTGAGGCTTTGGTCAACGAGACTTTCAGCGTCGAAGAAAAGAGTAGAATACGCAGAAATTTGCAATCCTTGAAACCATTCACTGTGACGAGAAAATCTGCGAATGAACTTTTCAAATCTGTTATGGCTATGGATAATCCAAAACCAAGGAACATAGAGAAAGACTTGAAGGTGTTCAAATGGAATCAATTTGTGGATGCTGTTACTAAGGTTATGTCCAAATACTCCTCGAACCCAGCAGTATCTGCGCAGCCAGATGCTTCAAGTGATGCAAAGCTTGGTCATAATAATGAGACTTTCAACCAGCCAACTTTCACATCAGCACCATGGTCTCTTCCAGGAAAACCTCCTCAGAGTGATTACATTCTGCAACCGAGGCCTCGCAAAGCAATCAACCCAATTTATCAATGCCAATTCCAAGCCTTGTCTACCGATGGGATATCCGACATGGAGTCAATCTCAAGGGAACTCTCATCAAGGTAGAACATACAGATCTGATATCGACAACAAGTCAACTTCTGAGGGTTCAGGATATCTTACGGATTTGTCACTAAGAACCAAACCTCAAACAGCAGAAACATCTGTTTTTGGTTCCTCAGAAGGTGTGCGAGGGTTGAGTGGAGCAAATAGTCGCAAGAACACCGACTCCAATTCGGACAATTCCATTCGTACGCGACACAACTCCCAAGATAGTGATGACCTGGGCGATATCTCATCCCGAGGCTCGTCGACTGAGTCATTCAAAATCAAGGATAACGGGCAGAAACTAAGTCTAGCAAACATGGAAAAACACGACCGTCAATGGGAACTGTTGATTTCAAATGGACCTAGAAGCGATGAAAGTAGTCCTATGGAGGTCCAACCAGAGCAAAAGATTCAAGGCGAAAGAAGCGAAAGAAAGTGTGGGCGCAAAAGAAAGAAAAAGGAGCGGAGAAAACGAAAAAAGGCAGCTTTACCAATCATTTCCTCCTCATTGAATCGTTCATTTCCATTGCCCAACCCGCTGCAGATAGAAATGTACTCTAAATCCCCGGATCTTGTTGTGTTGGATCCGCTTAGTGAGAAGCATTCTTCAGAATCATCATCACCATCAACATAGCATAACTTAATTTCCCTTACATAAAATAATATGAAAACATCAATGTAGCGAGCGTCTTATTTGGTGAACCATAATAGCATTTATCGTTTGACCTGAGGTAAAGATTCCTTGAAGTCCGAGACGCTCTGGATGGTCGCTTTCTCGCCAGGAGCTATTGTGACAACATTTAAATAATCCGAAGGGGTCTTTACGCTTTCAGTATTCTCTGAATTATCTAGCGTGAACGGAGTTGCCAATCTGGGTAATACAAAAGCTTTCTCAAACAGCTCTTGAGGCGCACCTGATTGAAGAAGAATTGAGCGAGGCCCAATTATTCGAACGAACTCCTGACTTCCCCCAATGCTTTTGGCTTTAGTATTTCTCATGTGTTGTATAAGCTGAAGAGTTTTCCAATAGTAAAACTTTACTTCCATTTTAAAGTCTTGCACTGTCTTTAATTGCACGGGGCGTATCGGAGTGACAAGCTTTATATTCAGATAGGTGACGGGTTTTGAATATTGAATCACGCAATTCTGCAAATCATGTGGTCCATTTACTGATATTCCAATCAAGCTCTGCCTATTAACCGCAATCTCTTCGCCCTCAGCTAGAGTCGCTGAGTATAATAGTCCATTCCCAACTAAACCGAGTGCTCCCCTTCCATGCACAAAAACATATCCAGACTTAAACCAGCTGAACAAGCCAGTGGGCTCTCTCGAGTTCAAATTCAATTTTTGACTCATTCTTTTTGAAATTTTCGAGGGCAATCTGTGCATCGAAACGTTCAAGGAAGGTCCTGTATAAACTTGTAAGGCATCTCGCTTTAATAAGGCCCAGTCTTTCGTTCCATCAATAGACACAGTAGCGAATGACTTAGGTGTCGTTTTTTTGAAAACAGATGGGAAAATTGTAGGCGTGCATGACGAAACCATCATTGTGAAAGGCGTTGAGCCCAAAATTTCATGGAACCTTGAAGCAAAATTTCCATAAAGAAATCTGCGAAATGGATCAATAAATTTTGAAGTAAGCTTTATGTTTGCAAGGTCGGCATGTAACGTTAAGAGTGTGTTTCTTCTAATGTATACTGGTAAAGAGGGTGGTGCCCCAATGATGAGAGCCGAAGGCGGTGATCCGATTGCTTCTAATTGCACTTCGTCCACTGTTTTTAGATTGGGCAAGCTCTTCACATGCCCTAAGTTTTTCAAGTCGCCCACGGAATCATATCTCGTAGAAATAGATCCGGAAGCCATAGAAGCCTGATCAAGACTGACCCATCGAATGAATTGCTTGAAGTTTGTCCTGCTTATCCTCAGCATCGAACGTTTGCAAGTTTGAGTTGTGGTTCAAAAAATCGACTGTCGCGAATATAATTTCGAGATCGGTCTATTGGGCGAGACATGCCGTAATTTGAAAAGCAATGGTCTTGGCAGGTATCTTAAAGCTTTGAAATAATCGGATATTTGCTAAACAAGTATGAAACCAAAAAATAGTCGGATACAGGATCAAAGTTTTGTTGAATAACCTACTAAATTCAAAAACTTAAGTTAAATATTTTGACCGTTTTTGGCAACGTGTGCTCCAGTGGCGCAGTGGTTAGCGCTTCGTGCTTATAGCCGTTTTTCGACGTTGTTTATAACAAAGTCACGATCGTGTGAGGAACGCGATGGTCGTGGGTTCAAACCCCTCCTGGAGCATTTCGTTTTTTTAAGAAAATGCGCCCTTATGTTAAATTCCCTAAATGTGTAGACAGAGGTTGTTATTTTTGCACATGAAGCTGGAATAGTAACCTTATAAAAAATTTTCCGCACAGCTACGTCTGCATCATCTCCTCATAGATAGCAGGTTTTGCTTATGTGTGTATTGAATTTGGCCAGGCAACAAGCTAGACTATTGATGGTTGTGTGTGGTGAATATGTCATAAACTATGTAGTAAGAGATAATGTTCAGGCAGTTTTAACCTTTTCGCTTGAAATTCCTTCCTTGATGAATTTAACGAGTCTATCGCCGTATTCACTTGCAGGTATGGCCGATATTGTACTTCTTGAATGATTGAAACTGCGCCACATTGTCTCTAATCTTTTCTTGAAACTATAATTTGTCAAGCAATCGATGATGCCGAGATAATAAATTTCAGAAATAGGCTCATTGTTTTCATTCGTTGCACGAATGCCTCCATTATGACCGTAGAAAATATACTTAGATCGCCCAGGGAAAACATCTTTGGGAAGGTCTGTTCCTCTGTCTATATCCCTTGGGTTGGTTTTGAATACTTCTTCTTTGAGATTAGACTTTGGATCGAACACTGACAATTTTTCATGATTTGCAGTGTTACCCAACTTCACGTCATGAACACCTAGTAATAAGGAATAATCCATGACATTTATCTTTTTGAGAAGACTCACATCAGCTTCTAACTGCTCAAGAAAGATCTTCTTCTTGTCTGGTCCGAACTTTATGTGGTCTTTTCTCTCAAGCCAGTTCAAGTCTTTAAGTGTGACAGTTGATAATTCTGGCTGCTCTTCTGTTTCTTTTGTTAAATTAGTGTATCGGCCCCAAGTAGATCCTTTCAAATCGTACTTCAAATGAATATCTCTATGAGGAGGGAAGAGATTGTTCATCACGATGAAATGGATTGTTCTCATGCCACCATTGACTTTCAAGCGATGCAACCCATAAAATTGGCTGATCAAAGTATTAGGGTTGCTTTTGACGTGCAGATGATAATCTTTAAGTATTCTTCGTAGCTGCTTGTGCTCGCTATGATGAATGGTCTTGATTATAAATCTGAAGTCTCTGGAGTAATAGAAGAAAGAACCGCTTTTTCCAGTAGAGCCTAGTTCAGAAAGAATGCATTTCCCTGTAATGGACATTAAATAATCTGCGGGGTCAATGCCAAACATGCTTCTAAGCTCTCTGAACACTTCAGGTGCGTAATCTTTGAATTTGAATTCAAATTTGGATGACGGTGTGACTTCACTACCTTCCATGTTGAACTTTAGTTTCGTTGTGGTACTGAAATCCTCGTCTGTCAACTTATTCATGACTCCCGAGCATCTTGAAACAGCCACTCTGATGCCTGTAAGCATATTGTAAGCCATGACAAAGTTTTGATGGCCTTCGCTGATTTTGTTACCAAGAAGGACAGTTTCTTCCTCCATGAGGTTTCGTTTCTGTATATTCTTCTTAATCAAAGTCTGCTTCATCCGCGCAATTTCAGCATCTTGGGCAGATTGCTTTCGAGTCATCTCCTCGGGTAATCGACTGGAAGAACTTTTATTTTTTTCTTTGTGCCAAATTTTTGTGGGAATTCTGCGTAAGCTCAGAAACTGTTTTAAATGCGGCCGTTCCGATTCGCCAGATACCCTAGGCCGGTTCATATCAGTAGACACTTTAGCAACTGCAGTAACGTTCGGCGATGTATGTCTCCTCACCTCTTTTTGAGTTTTAGTCAATGCTGTTTCGGGTACAATTTCATCACTCAAACGGAAGTCTCTGTGCTTATTTGGCCCAAATGCTGCGAGGTCAAGCAAGTTTTGATCATGGTTTTCACTAAACCTCGTGTGTGCTTCTTGCATTGGTTTGGGAGTCATCTCCGTCACTGTGACCATATCCAGCTCCGAGTCTTTCAATTTTTGGACCGGCAAAGTATGCTCAGAGTTGTTGGGATTTTCCTCCGCAAAGGAGCTGGGCACTGTTTCGCCGCTGTATGCTTCAGAATTGTCAGAATTAGCTCCGCGGACAGAAGCTAGAGACGGCGAAGATGGACTTCCAGGTTTGTCTGCTTGATTGTACGGAGGACCTAGGTCTTGAATTTCGGCGGAATATAAGTGCAAGTTTTGCTTTTGAAGAAGAATTTCATTTTTATGGCTTGAGAAATCCATCAGCTAACAAACCTCTCGCAAACGGACGAATCTGAAAGACCTGACAACGACGGTCTGACTTGAAGACTTGAGGGATGTTTGTAATAATATGATTTTTGCAAAGAAAGACCTAGTTCGAGATACTAAATATTGCTTGGTTAACAAGATGTCCTGATGCAATGTGCTTGTGAGAGTCTGTAAACCACGTATAACGAAATGTACGACGGAATACTTCAGACAAAATAGGGACGGGTAGTAATGATTGGTCGACAAATGCAGGTGACTTATGAAGAGATACACCGTCAGTATGGATAGGTAGTGCTAAGAGATGGAGTGTTTTGGGAAAAAGCAAAGAGCACAAAAATGAATGCAAGGATGTTTTGTAAAAAAAAAAGAGCCTAGATAGTCAGGAAACTAGAATCGGATTTTAGAGTGCCTGCGTGGCTGAGAAAATCCTCGCTTAGCACATACGTATCACGTGTCCTACTACGGAGTGTGACTGCAGGAGCGAAAAAGGGCTTATAATGGGCACCTGATTAACTAAGAGTTCTGAAATCCATATTTTAAGAGAACTATACCGTCTTGATTCGTGTACAAAAGTGAAACGTCACGGTTAGGCAAAAAGAGCGGATTTAAGAGCCTGTGCATCTTCGCAAGGTTCCTTGGCCGCACGGGCATTAGCTAGAGATGTGAAATGGTGATTGCAACGAAAGTTGTTCGGCAAACGATCGCAAAAAAAAAGTACAGTCGCTACCGGAAAATCATACCCGCTATTGTCCTGACCTTTTTAGAGGCTTAGAGTGCGCGAATAGCTTGTTCGAGAGGGGAAGTTGTTTGTGAGTAGCGCGCGTGCGATGCCGCATTCAAATCCCGCGGTAACTAATTATGGTTCATTATCGTCTATCTTTGTCGCAGTCATAAATTTTATGCCATACACAATTCTTGCCATGAAACAATTTAGTAGAGAACGAAAAAAAATGAACTAAGAGCAAAGCGACAACTACAACAGAAGTTTTAATCCGATGCAAGTTTGGGCCCATTTCTTACTTTTTTTGATACTCCCTAAGGTGGTTTTTACTATGGCAGTCATGGGTCTAGGCGACATAATTACCGTGCCTAATATGGAAGACTTGATTGCAAAACACGCGAATGCTTTAAGTGGCAAGAAATCCAGATGGAAAAAAAGAAGAAGGCCCAATCAGCAACTATTCTATATTCAGGACACTAACTCTTTCCTTGCCCCGACCGACTTGCAGCAAAAGTGGCTTCGGGGATCGGAAAACAGTGTGAGCAGCTTTGTGCGGGATCTGAAGGCTATAGAGAGCGTAGGTCGCAATAGCAATCAAATCCAGTACACCCAGTTTTACTTCAAGGATCTTCGTGACGAAATATCCAAAAAGCTTCATGCTGTATCGCTTTGCCACAGCGAATTGTACGGAGAGGGGAGCACGGTGTCTATGCAGGTTGTTCTGGCTGTGATTACAGGCATGTCGGGTGGATTTAATATCGAACCTATGATCAAATGGGTAGCTCTTGCTCTTAACACAGGTTTGAGTTTTGAAACTGCGGTCAGCACCGGAATGTCTATTAAGTGCAACATTCCAAAAGGAGAGGTTGGCCAGTTGTTTTTGAGCCGCACCCGCACACTAACCTATACGCCATGGTCCCGTACTGTGGTCTACGATGTTCAGGCCAAGGATTTCATAGACTTGAACTTGCCCCACGAAAGGTGGCCAGATGAAAGTCGCATTGTGCTGGCTGGCATGGGCGAGTGGGTGTGCGCTACTAGCTCTAAGGCAGAATTGCAGTGCCATGGGGTGAAAGGGCTCTCAATCCTTGAGATCTTCAATTAAATAGCATATGGTAGCGTGGTGTCTAATCTGTCCGTTGCCCGACACTAATGCAGGAATCTCAGTCTATATACGAGCGTCGACTCGGCCATTTTCCACTTTCGCTTCTTTTTCCGTGCCTCGCGCGTAGTGCTTGCCATAGTTTTTATAAGAAGCTGCGTTGCTGTTTTCTGAGGCTGATCCACAATGGGACTCAAGGATTTTTTCAAACGTGGTCCATCCACAGAAGAGCAAATACAGGAGTCAGGCTTTGAGATTGCAGACTGTTCCGCTGAATGTGCCACCTGCACCGCCAAATTTCCATCTAGTCTATCTTTCCAAGATGATGACGAATCAAGTCTATACGGCAGCACGACGCCTTATGGTCTCCATATAGTAGTGCCCACCAACAAGAATGACTGGGCCCATGATGCTACGGGCGTGAAAAATACCTTGGCCAATTCTGTCAGCAAATGGTCTGAGGATGTAAAGTTCCCCGGTTTGGGTGAATCTTCTAAAATCAAAGTGACTGTCAGCTCCATTAGTTCATTAAAATTGGAGAGTGATAAAGCATACATGAACCAGACTAGCGGTGATTTGTTGCTTTTCCCATTTTTCATCTGGGTGAAAAACGTTACCCTTGCAAACGTGGGTCCTGTACTCAATAAGGTGATTCCTGAGCTCATCGACCTTAGAGATAAAGGCGTGAAGAATTTCCCTACGATCCAATACTCAGAGTACCCTGATGTTGAAGTGATGCCAAATCTAAGCAAGGCGTATATGTTCCTTTGCTCTCACAAGACTCGAGATAAAAGATGTGGTATCACAGCCCCCATAATGAAGAAAGAGGCAGAATTTTACCTCAGAGATCTTGGCCTACTTAGAGACTTTGGAGATGATCGTCCAGGTGGCGTAGATGTGGCGTATGTGAATCATATCGGAGGGCATAAGTACGCTGCAAATGTTATCATCTACTTGCGAAGCTCCGGGAAAAATATCTGGTTGGCCAGGTGCAATCCTAAAAATGTTGTGCCGATTATTGACGAGTGTATCAATAATGGTGGAAAGGTGTGGCCGGAAAAGGTAAGGCAGGTTCAACAATTTAAGGAAATAGAGTGGTAGTTATCGATGAACTGACCAACTGCTGCACATAATAAATATATTTATTGCATCTTTTTTAGAGATTTTTGATATCTATGCCTCTGTCTTCCATGCGTCATCTAAAGCTTTCAAAATATTCATGCGCTTTTCCATGAAATCTGATGATTTCTTATTCATGATTTCATAATGTTCCAGCAAAATAGTGGTCAACCTGGGAATCTCAGATTCTACAAAAAGTTTAAGGTTCCCCGCAGCAAATCTCTCAATCAATTTTTTGTAGTAAGAGATCATCGAAATATCGTCCTGATACCAGAGTTCGCCCTGGTTAAACAAAAAGTCTTTGCCGAAGGCAGAAACCTTCTCCTGCAAGTCATCCACATTTTTGATAAGTGACTCGACGGCTTCTAAAGTAATGGTATTGAGAGCCTCGTCAAGAGCACGAATTCTGCCTCCCGTATGCAGCAAACGACCTTCTTTGTTGCGGCTCAACCCAGTATTGGAATTGATGAACGAGAGGAGATTTACGATGTCCACATCTTGGTCATAGACCAATGGGCTTTTCAAACCGTCCATGTCAGTCTTTTTTGGGTCGAAATAAAGTATCGTAGGTGATTTTTCTGGATGGTATCTCTCTTCCAACTTGATGGAGTGCTCGTCAATTTCAACTATTCCAAACCGTATAGTTTCATCATCGTGTACGTATATCTTATTGGCTAACTCGTCCCAAACAGAGTTCAATTCCCTTGAATTCAGTAATATGAGGGCTACAAGTGTCTTGTGGTCGACATTAAATACTAAGCCCTCAAAGGTGTCGTCATTCAATTTCAAGACACGCGAAGGCTCAGTCTCATCTCTTTTCTCTCTATCCTTGAGTCTGATGCCCGAAACTTGCTGAATAAAATTGCTGATAGACTGTTCATCCCTCATGCCCTCAAAAACCACAGGCTCGTTGTCCCCATTAAAAAGCATCAACATGGGAAATCCCGGAACATCATACTTTTTGGTCATTTTCCGCCCATCTTCGTCTCCATTGATCTTAACAATCTGCACTTCAGGTATAGGCTCGTATGTCTCTGCAAGCAGTTCGATAACGGGCATTAGATTCAGACAGTGGCGACACCAGTCTGCGTAGAAGTCCACCAAAGTGAACTTGCCACTATTGATCACCGCCTCTTTGAAATTTTTATCATTGACACGCACCAAACTAGATGAACTAGCCACTGTAATCGTAAGCAAAAAATAGAAGAGCTTCATAATTAAGCCGTCTAAGGTAACGTTCAGTGAAGCAGTGCCAACTTATGTCTAGCTCAACCTTAATTATTTCACATGTCTATTTTCCGCGCGCACAAATCGATAGGGGAGATGTGCATCGGCTCAGGCTTAAAAGACTACAAATAAAATAGAACAAACTGTTGATATAATTATCAGAAGGCTTAGGCTTTTACCTCAATTTGGAAGCTTTAGAGCCTATTTCTTTTATTGAGAGCACAAAGACACAATGTCTCTAAAGCTCAGGTAAAAGTCTACAAGATTGGTTGACCATAGGATGATCGCTTTTGAGACATAGAAAATCTAACGACTTCGACGAGGTTAGTTGAAAAGATTCTAATTGTGGGGTGCAAGTAGATAGTATCATACGTGTCCACCGATTGCGTGCTTAGAATGCTGAAAGTCTTGAGTATAAATTACTTTGTGATTAAGTTTCTCCGAATGAACGTAATAAATAACTGACTGGAATGTGCAATTCATTATTGAGGTGACTTTCTGACTCCTGCCTTTCACAGTTTTATCATCATTCTAATCCCTTTTCGTCAAGGGAAAAGACTTGGAGGTGATGTAAGACAATTGCTTAGTTGCAACACCGGCCCATGCATTGTACCAAGCAATAAAAGCAGTAATTACACCAATCACACCACCCGCTTTCGTGACCGAAGCATGACCGGTGAATTCCCCACATGCCAATAAGATAAAGGTAATAGTGAGGAAGAAGAACAAAGAGAAAAAAGCCACAGTAGACTTTAACGTCACCAATGTCAACAAGAAGGTAAAAAGGGCCCACCCGATCAAGAAAAACCCAACGGCATTGGCTAACTCCCGTTCATCCTCATATGCAGCAGCGATTCCAAATGCCTCAATAAAAATTGCAGAGTAGGAAAGCCAAAATGCTCCGTACAGTGTCAATGCAGTGGCACCGAAAGTGTTACCAAGAAAGAGCTCCCAGATTCCAGCACAAAATTGCACGACTCCACCGTAGAAGCATGAAAGTCCAATAACGATGTTTGGAATGTGAATTCCTTGTGCACCTGCGTTTGTAAGCGACAAGACGAATGTGGTCATAGCAAAAGCACTCAAGCCAACCACTGCCGGGTTACCGAACTTATTGTCGGACAAAGGAGCTGGCTGAGGGTACAATGTACCGCCGAAAGCCTGCATCAACTCATGTTTGTAGTATTTCTTGTTCCCCAAAATTACGAATTGTTCAGCCTCTCCTCCAACAGTAACACTGCCGATTTTTCCGCCAGATTCTGTCTCGACCTTCGAGCTATGCTGGCTTAAATTCGAGCTGCTCATTGAATTATATTAATTTCTCTTGGTGTAAGTTTGGTGATATTATTGGGTGCGTATAGAATTAGATGAAATTTTTGACCGGTAGACTTTGAAAAAAGAACAAAATGTTCCAGCCCTCAGAATTTTATTTATATTTCGTAAAAGCTATCGACTCCACTCAAGGTATGCAGATGCGTTGAGTAATGGAAAAAATGCAAGTGTGCATGCTGCGATGATGTAAACGACTTCGTCGCTTAAATGTGGGGGCCTCGCCGAAATCGTTAAGCCCCGCGGGCAGACTTTTTTTCGCTTTGGGCTAGCGCTTCTTGTTACCTAGATTTAATTGGTGTGCGGGGTTTTCCGTCGCACGGTGAGTGCGGGCGGGAATGCAAGATCTCCGACAGTGACTCCACAACCCCGCTTCCCATACCTTGACCCGTTTTGGCTACACCTCCAGACATCTGTGGCACGTATTTGCATAACGCGAGGCATAACATATCAATTTATGATTCCATCTCAGAGGTGCTTCTTCAAGGCCAGCAGATTGAGTAGGCAAGTCGTTTTGACATTTTTCACAAAGGAAACATGCCAACTATGTAAAAATGCACGCCAAGTGTTGGACGGTGCCCTTAGCCAAATCAAGCCCAAGACGCCACAGTTAAAAATTATCGATATTATGAAACCAGAGAACTCAGATGCCTTTGACAAGTACTGCTATGACGTACCGGTGTTGCATGTAGATAGACAAGGACAGAAAAAACCGGTTAAGTTCATGCACTATTTCATAGAGCAAGACTTAGTTAAGGAAATAACCAGGAATGCATTTTGAACACTTGCAGGTACTCCTGGTGTATTTGTTGCACTGACATTCCACGAGCTTTTCTTTGAGCAAATCGTTCTCTAAGAGAAGCGCATCCCTTTCCTGTTGAAGAAGAATGATATTTTGGCACTGCCTCCGCAATCTGCGGTGTAATACCACGACATATTGACTGTTGGGATCGAGGCAATCGATGCCTCCAATACGCTTTTCCCAACGACCATTTTTGAAACACAAGTTTGAAGGACTTTTGCAGATCATATTGCACACGTTCACCAGTAAGACCAGGGGCCCCGAATCTCTCTCAACATGTCTTCGTTTCTTCTTGACGTACTCCTGAATGGAAGTGAGCAAAACATCAACTCTAGAAAATAAGTCAGAGGATTCTGTATCTTCGTCCTCGGGCGAACTCTCGGTTTCTTCTCTGTCGGCAATATTCCCCAAAAGAGCCTGAATTCTTCGCTGTGTAGCCAGTTTTTTGGCTTGTAAAGAGCTTATCAATATCGCGGCTGGGATGGTGAATGTCTCCTCTAAGTAGCGAAATTCTTCGGCAATTAGGGGCTTAGGCCGGGACAATTGATGTTGGGAGCCAGGACTGGCGGCCGGAGTGGTGCTTTTCATCTCCAAGAGTGTTTTCATAGCTCTCTCTAGATCCGTACAGGAAATATCTATGTGCAGTAGACTAGTCCATAGAGAATTGATTTGATTTTGTATTCTGGGGTGTTGCAAAAGATCAGACATGAGTAGAGAAAAGGGGCATGAATTTAGTATACAGCATGGTGTATCAAATATTATGTGCGCTCATGGCTGCAAGAATCGAGAATCAAAAATCAAGGGCCGAACGCATCAGCAGAGTAATACTATATTTGAACGCCTCTCGAAGACTTTCAGGTCTCTATTTTAAATGATTTAGGCGCTCCTGGCGCAAGGATCACGCCTCACCCTATACACCAAGAAAAATGAAGATTTGATGTTTTCAAACTATAATGTTTTGTTCTAGCTCTTTTTTTTTCGGATCCTATAAGCGATAAGAGCTTAGGTCTTGGAATTTGGTAGGCAAGTGAAGAATTTTGGGCAGATCTCAGCCAAATTTTTGATGTGACTCTCGTAATCGTGTTTTTTTCTTCAATCGCACAAAACATGCAAAAGCACAAGAAGAATTAAGACGTCTAAAAAATCAAAATATATCTTTTCAATTCGGTAAAATCGGTACAGAAACTTTCGTATTACTGCTTAATACCCCTGTCTTTCTATCCTGGTAATTCTTGGCGAGGTAATAATTTGGCACTTATGTAGAGAGATCAATTAAAGACTGCACATTATACCAGC
The DNA here is from genome assembly GCA_002374735.1 of Metschnikowia sp. 13-106.1. Lineage (NCBI taxonomy): Eukaryota > Fungi > Ascomycota > Pichiomycetes > Serinales > Metschnikowiaceae > Metschnikowia > Metschnikowia sp. 13-106.1. The sequence continues at coordinate 26,548 of NLAL01000219.1, forward strand.
CACTGAGACAGGTCCAAGACACTACAAAAGAATTTTATCAATAACCCGCGATCCAATTATAATGTGAGTCTATGTGACCTTTTAAATTAACATATCTCAGTTTTTTAAGACTACTATAGCATAAATCAAGTACCTTTATCTTAGCTTAGGAGTCACAGGTTGCCAACTCTACTATTAGTAGACACTTGAAAATAAAGCCAATACTCATGGATGTAGAGCATTTTAATCAGCAGACATAATGAAGTTTACAGGGAGAATGATTACCTTCGAGACCAAAGCTTCATTACACTTTTAGGGCTACCCGTACATCTTTTAGCAAATTTTCGTAGGTAAAGGTAATGTATAGTGACATGGTACTGAGTACTTGAAATTAGTAAAGCTATTGTGGTACATAATTGATAATGTGGGACAGTAAAAAGAATCATAAAGAAGTGTTGAGTGTAATGTAATAGTAGTGACATTGTTTACTAAAGAGAAGAGTAGTAGTCTACTGGTATGGTGTTTTATCCTAATTTTGCACAACGCTGTATATATATTATTTTTCGCTAATAAAAGAGCATGTGCATTTATGATATTATGCTAGACTAAGAGACTGGTTAATTAATAGTATTGGAACCTTGAGAGAAGGAATTGGCCACGCCGTAATTGACTAAATCCATAATCTCCAAAAGTGTACCTACCAAACTTCTTTCACACCAAAGCAACTTCTAAGATCTATAATTTTCAAACTTTTAAAGGAACCATTCCTATCATCTCCTGAATCTTTAAGATATGTGTGCGTTGTGTTTTTTTGTCACGAAATGTATTGATGTACTGGCATTTGCCAACTGGGCCACATTCTGGGTCCCAAACTTAGGGTTCGCAACCATCAAATAACCAACGTCAATTCTTTTGATTAACAAAAATTTGAATATGATATCCAAAAGCTAATAAGCTTGTATATATTCCGTGAATAGTTAGTGATACCTTAATAAAATGTGTTTTGTGAGAGTTTAGGACGCCCCAATTATGCCTGACTCAATAACTTAAAAAAAGTAAGTTAGACGTTGTTGTTTGATTGATAGAGTCAAGTGATCCTATAGCCAGGAGTGAATAGCAGCAACTAACTAATATGAGAAGCTTATTTGGAATAACATAAAAGGAAACAATTGGGTAATTTTGAACAGATGATTCAAGAACTTAGGAGATGCCTAGAATTTATAGTCTTCAACATCACAAGGGAGTAATGTTATTCACACATATTAGTATGACGCAAAGCTACACCAGAAGAGCGTTCAGTGAAATGGTCAATAATATGAAGCTCTCGAATATGTAGAAGACTGAGAATCAACCACCCATTAAAATATACTGAAAGAATTTTAGCAGAACTGGATCTAGAGCACAAGCCTATTACCCCAATTAAACTTTACTTTATTTTTCTTTAATGGTTCACTGGGTCAACTAGAGACAAAAGTTTAAGGCATCTGGATATTGCGAGCCACTCAACCCAAAATTCAACTTAGTTGCATCAGAACTACAAACTAAATACTTTGATGAAGTCAAAGCAAAGCAAAAGCTTTTTAAATCTTAGAAGACCTGCATATACAGACGAAATCAAAATTTCTTTTATATTGTGCCCAAAAAAAATCTTAATGTTGTAACTCAAGAACATATATCCAAAAAAATTTATGATCAGAATAATGAGGAAGACAATTTTTTACGTTCCAAACCGCAAATTTCAGCATACCAGTTTTTGCAGCCGTTGTGCCATACCCCGAACTATATAAATCAGATAATTCCTCGGTAGTTTTGTAACTTCTAATACTTTTTCTACTTCTGCTCAGGTTATCTAGCCATTACCAAAGGTTAAAACACAAATACCCAAATTAACTG
>NLAL01000261.1:0-22277 GCA_002374735.1 Metschnikowia sp. 13-106.1
TGAGGTGTCGAGGACAAAGGAAATGCTTGGTAGCAGATTTCAAATGAAAGATTTAGGAGAGACCAAGAAATTTCTTGGTAGGGACATTGTGGTGGGAAATGGATACACTAAGTTGCATTTGGGTGATTATATTGATATTCTATTGCGAAACTATGGACTTGATGAATGTCGTGCAAATGTTGTACCAGCAGAATCAAAAGGATTTGAGAAATTTACAAGCGAGATGAAGAACCTTATGATCGAACGGAATACCGATCTATAACCAGGAGAGACTCATTGATGGTCAAGAAGGTCCCTATTTCTGTGTCCATAGTCAGGGAGGTTTATAGCTTGTTGTAGAGACTCGGTGAATGGTGAACTTGAAACATCTAGCTATATTTATAAGACGATGAAAGACCAGTGTTACTGTATGTAACCAGTTCTACTGTATGTAACCCGTTCTATGGTATGTAACCAGTTCTATTGTATGTAACCAGAGCTACTGTATGTAACCATTTCTATGGTATGGAACCAGTTCTATTGCATGGAGCCAGTGCTATTGTATGTAACCAGCAATGACGTTTTGAAGGTTTTCTGGCTCAAACTAAAGGGCGTGATTGATTATAATTCGTGGCGATTCCAGGAATTGAGGGGTCAATCAATAATGGAAAGATATCAATCTAATAATTAAAAGGCAGACCAAATGGTTTAAGGATGGACCTTGTGATGGAACGGAATACCGATCTATAATTGGCAAACTACTCTTTGCTGCAAACACTGTTCGTTTAGTATAGTATAGTATAGTATAGTATAGTATAGTATAGTATAGTAAAGTATAGTATAGTATAAAATTACAGTATAGTGTATAATATAGTGTATAGTTGCTAGATTCTTGAAAAACCTAGGACTTGGGATTATGTTCTCGTTGATGGGTTCCCAATAGATGGGATTCGGTTAATCATATAGCTACCCTTTGAATACCAGAGAAGTGAAGCAGAGATTTGAACGCCATGTCACGAGTAAGGTGAATGGATAATTTAAGTCACGGGTTACAGCTTATAATGTTCAGACAAACTAATATTATTGTTTTGAATGTAATGAAAGGTTTGGTCAATCAATTCATATTTTAAGAAAACATTAGGTGTAAAAAAGGATACTTCTGAAAATCAACTTTTTAATAATCCTTTTCATTTTGGACCGACAGAACAGCGCTCTCTTCGAGTGGGGGTTTGTCTGTGGGTGCGGAGCTCGAACTGATACTCTGAGACTCATTCAATGCACATGGCACGTGTCCCACAAGTTCAACACAACTTACATATCCCTGTATATCAATATATACTAAAACCTAGGTTGAAAGTAGTATATAGTAGTAGTAGTCTAAGAAGAAAAAATGGTGTAGTGTAGTAGTACATAGTAGTAGTACATAGTAGTAGTAGTCTAAGTAAAAGTGGTGTAGTAGTAGTCTAAGTAAAAGTGGTGTTGTAGTAGTTTGGTCCAAGAGTGCCTGGGAATACCTTAAAACTTGATTGCTTTTGGAGGTATGTGATCTTTATTGGAGAGTAGAAAAGTATATTTGGAGTTGGATGATTATAGTATTGGTTAGTAATATACGTTAGTAGTACACATTAAAGTATTCATTATAGTACACATTATAGTATTCATTAGTAGTACCGTTAGTGGTACACATTATAGTATAAATTAGTAATATACAACAAGTGTTAGATTCCGGTTTCGTCAGGTACTCTGTTTACTATGTTCATTCGCCGATGATTCCTCCTAGCGAGGAATCTGAGGTACTTAAATACTTTTAGAGAAAAAGGGCGTGCGACTTAGCACGGGAACAATAGCACTGAACGCCGTCCCAACAACGCAAGATGTTGGGTCTTAGCACCTTGGCATGGCCATTGTTAGGATTAGACAGTGAGGGCTTAAAATACCTCCATAGGTAGGATACTACCTGGTGGATCTAACAACAAGTAGTACACATTATAATACACGTTATAGTGCATATAGTATACAACAAGTTAGATGGACCTTCAGTCGTACTCGGATCCTTTTTATTTATAAAAAACCTTTAGTATAGGAATTTAATAATATTTAAAGAACTATACTAAAGAATCATCCTTTTTATTTTTAAAAAATCCTTTAGTATAGGAGTTTAGTATTATTTTATCTAGATGAGCTATTGGCAATCTTGAATGTTAGAGAGCTCTATGTGTAGTGTGTCAACCTATGATGGATCTAATATATGGTATAGAACAATGTATTATAGTGTAGTGTAGTGTATAGAATACTGTATTATAGTGTAGTGTATAGTATAGTATAGTGTATAGTAAAATGTATATTATAATGTAGTGTATAGAATACTGTACTATAGTATAGTGTAGTGTATAGTAAAATGTATATTATAGTATAGTGTATAGTAAAATGTATATTATAGTATAGTGTATAGTATAGTGTAGTATAGTGTATAGTGTAGTATAGTGTATAGTGTAGTATAGTGTATAGTGTATAGTGTAGTATAGTGTGAAAGGCCATTGTTAGGAACAAACAGCGTAGATTCAAACCAACTACTTGGAAAACACATTTTAACACTCTAAAAATACACTTTAACAGTTTATCTTAGAGTCATCATAGGTGCACCTACTGAGGTGTTATGAGGCCTCTCTTTCTGATACTAACAAAGACCTTCCCTCTTTTGAAACGCTATATCGGCGAGTGAACATAGTAAATAGAGTACCTGACGTAATAAGAGAAACAGTTTATTCAGTTTATTCAGTTTATTCAGTTTATTCAGTTTATTCAGTTTATTCAGTTTATTCAGTTTATTCAGTTTATTCAGTTTNAGTTTATTCAGTTTATTCAGTTTATTCAGTTTATTCAGTTTATTCAGTTTATTCAGTTTATTCAGTTTATTCAGTTAACTACACTTTGAAAAACTTTGGTTTGTATAAATTCAGCTGGATAACTAGATGAATTTATCTCGGGTAAGAATCTACTGAATAAGATTAAGTCGTGCGTGATCTGGAGATCTGGAATTAAATAATCTCTAATCTAAGTAAGATACACTCCATCTTATCGGTCGTAGTACTGAGTACCATGATAATACACACTACCCTACTGCTTATGAAAATAGGACAGACTGCCATAAGAGACTTCTTGCCACCACCGGTTTTATTCATACAGTATTAAGTTGAACCAAGTGACATAATATCACTACCCTTTTTCCTAATTGGGAAATTAATACAGACTACCCAAACCGGGATATACTTCAAAATACAGCTTCTAGTATGAAAAGACAGTAGCATTGATAGTGTATGGATGAAATATTATACTTGACTATTTTTTTTTTAATTATATTTCCTATTCTTATTCATTAATAGTCAAAATAATGTATCAATGGTACATGCAACCATTTCATAGTTCAAATACATAATGCCCAGAATATAAACGATTTTAATACATATCCATATGTATATATAATTCCACAGTGCTACTGTCTAGTACTCTAAGTAGTACCTTTAGTCTATAAATTCAAAGAGAAAGAAAAGAAGAGTCGCTGTAAAACAAACAGAAATTGCTGTACCCCATCCAAATTTTCTCCTTACACTCTTCGCTACTTTGTATTATTCTACCTGTATTGTGGTCTGCTATATATACCGAGACAGCCATGAACATCAAGGGACATGGAAGCAAAGGTCCACGTCTAGTGGAAATGGTGCTTAATGGTGCTCGTGGCCAACGGAGGGGTAGCCGAAGAAAGAACGTCTGCCAATGATCTCTCCAATGGAGAAGAACGCCAAGCCGTGGATACCGTACACAGCAGCCTTGGCAGCAGCCTCCTTGGAGGGCTGCATCGTTGTGATCTTCTGCAACAAGGCCTTTTGCTCGCTGGGCGACTGCACAAGCTTCAAGCACTGCTCGTAGACTTGTTTGAATTGTGCCTGGGATGGAGGGGCCAAGCCCTCGCTCTTGTAGACGGTTTTGCCGAGCTCAGCGCCGACCTTGCCCCAGTAGATGGCAGCGTGGGTGAGCTGGGTGGACTTGGCAACGGCGTTGTTGACGAGGCCAGTGGCCTTGTTGATGATAGCAGACATGGTTGGAGTTGGAGTCTTGAAGAAGTAGTTTTTTCAAGTGCGATTTTTCCGGGAGCCAATGACGAGAGCGCTCCTTGTATGCAGGTGCCGGGATCACGGTAGGAAACTGCAGTAGCAAAGGAGCATTAAAGGATGGATGGAGTCGGGTTGGGTTTTGGTTTTGGTTTCGCTTTCGCTTTTGGTTTGACGTTGTCGTTGTCTTTTTTTTCTTTTTCAGAGACCTCTTGACTCTATCCCTCCCACTGTAATCTACACTTTCTCCAACTGTTGCACCGCACACGCACGTGATTCGCAGCCAGTGCTAATCAGTACCCAGTACCAGTTCTCCAGTCCTCCTGGTTTATTTTGCAGTCATAATCAGTTAATCGTTAATTTCTTATGATTCATGATCCAGATTCATAATTGAACAAATTCGGACTCACACCTGGTCAGTCATGTCAGTAAACTCAGTGGTCACACTGTCAGGGTATCCCAAAACGCTTGATTGGTATAGACCCCATAGTCAGGAGAATATAATTCTGAGACTAGTCCGTAGAATCTAGCACTTGGAATAGGCAGTAGAATCAGACTCACACTGGTCAGTCAAGGGAACGCTTAGTTAAGAGAATATCACGCTCACTCCAGTAGAATCAGACTCATACTAGTCAATAAAATACCACTCATCCAATTCCACAATTTCAGTTCCACAAATCAGTTCCACATTTCAGTTCCTCGATGTCAGACTCACGATAGTCAGTTTATGCCCTCAGATTCAACCTTAGTAAGTTCCATGATATCAGATCCATGACTCATTCAGTGATTGCTAGACTAATAGATAGTCAATTGCATAGTCAGGCTCATAACATTGCAGTAGTGTCACTTCTGGTTCTGCCAGTGATGATATAACTCTCTAGCCAGTAACTTCTCGCACGCACTGATGAATAAGTAGCAAATACCTGATACACACTTTAATTGAATCCAAGATGTGCATATCACAGCCTCAGCAATACCTTAGAGTCTAGACATGAAAAGTTATGGCCAGTCCATACTAGAAATCGCTGTTGAAATCCCAAAAAGGCAACAAAAGTATCTGCGCAAACCTTCATAAGTCAGACTCTCTGAATTCCAGATCAGATTCATACATTTCAGTAGCCTTACTCAGTCACATACCCACCATCATTAATCAACCACAACTTTAAATCACACCACGAGTCAATTCCATCTGACTAAAGAGAAACAGTGAAGCGGTCGGGCCAGATCATGGGCGCCACTAAGCTCCAGCCATAGAGCAAGAAACATACCCACGAGCTGATGATTTTCACCCAGCTGGAGAAGTACGTCCTGCCCACAGGAATAAAGTCGCCCACATTGTCCTGGGTGACGTTGATGGTGAGAAGCGTGGATATGTACTGAGTGGCCAAGAAAAAGATCACGTGGAACAACGTATAGTTGTACTTGACCGGAGTGCCAGTGTCGTAGTCTTCCTCGTCATAAAGGTCCACTTGGCGAAGAGCACTCTCGGGTAACGAGCCTTCGCTGACGGCTTGCTTGATGGCCTCATACCTCATCTGGGTCCTTTCGCTGGGCTGAGCACTCGTCACTGGAGCTGAGGCCGTGGAAGGGGCAGAAGTATCGTAGAAAGACAGGTTAGCAGCCCTGGTGGTGGTATATGCCAAAGCAAGGAACGTAAAGAACGCTCCCAAGATCACCGATAAGGTCCGTGTGCCCTTGGACCGTACCAATGGGTTACACATCTTATCGTCAGGTTCAGACACAACGGCACTGAGCACAAGGTAGGTGCAGTAGAACACCACCATGGAGGCCTGGGCCAAGCCAGCATTGGGGTTGGATTCCTGGATGTTTTGGTTGACGGAAATAGCCGAGATAATCACCGACAACACCAAATTGATGGAGATAGCCGCCTGGTTCATGCTGCACCCTCCGCCGGCGAAAAAGCAGTACATCACGATCGTCAACACAATGCTGCTGACGTACATAGCCAAGGTGCCTCCAATCAAGAGTTTCTTCCAGAAGCCAGCATTATACTCGTCCTCCCCAGTCAACTCCTCGAGTTCGATTTTCTCAAGGCACTTTTCGGCCCATGCATGCGCAAAGTCCACCAAGAGAATCAAGCCAATGCCCAAGAAGATGGTGGAGAATATAATGGCAATGTGGTTCCCGTAGAAAACGAAGAAGTCATCCGGAATGGCAAAGAAATTGAGGGCCATCAAGCCAAGCCACGTCAAGAGCTTCAATTTCCACCCACCGTTCTGGATCACATTCCGTGGGTTCAGTGTTGTCTTGACATTGACTAGCAACCCCGCCAACATCAAGTGCATTGCGCCAAGGGCCAAGTTGATACGGTAGACCGACGAAAAGCTAATGCACTCTTTTCCATCCGGGCCACACCGGTTGTTGACGTAGCCAAATGTGATCTTTTCCAAGCGGTGAATAACAAACGGCGAGAGTGCAATCCACGATATAAGTGAGTTGACGAGAAGAAGCATGGCGTATGCCACGCGGGTCATGGTGGACGACTGGAAGGTGCCTCCTATGGACGAGCAGAACGCCAGGCATGTGGCTGCTCCACAGCACGATGCTCCGGTGCTGAGTAGTGTCACGGGGATAGAAGCCACGAAGCCCATTCTTAGTCTCTGCTGTAGTCTCTTAGTTAGACAAGTCTCTTCTGTAGTCTGTAGTCAGATAACTGTAGGTCTCAGTTAGCCTCAATGAGTTTCTGCTAGTCAGATATTGTGCCTCAGTCACTTACTCTCAGTCAGTCAGAGTCTTGGTCTTAGTCAATCAGTCTGAGTCAATCAAACAGTGAGTCTTAGTCTGTCTGTCTATCCGTCTCAGTCAGAATCTCAGTCAGTCAGAATCTCAGTCACTTGTTGCTCTCAGTGAGTCTCCGTCAGTCTATAAGTCTTAGCCTGGGAGTCTTGAGTCTAAGAGTCAGCGATATCCCCTTACTTAGTCAGTAGGTTTTAATCAATGAATGTCAATCAGAAAGTTACTGGGTAAGTCACCTTAGTCAGTCACTCTTTTTCAGTCACTTAGTCAGCTCTTTTTCAGTCACTCAGTCGTAGTCACTCAGTCGTAGTCACTCAGTCGTAGTCACTTAGTCAGTCACTTAGTCAGTCACTTAGTCGTATTCAGTAACCTTTTCCTAACTTAGTCTCACTCTCACAGTCTCACTCTTAATAGTCTCACTGGTCACTAGTTACGCCGCAGTCACGCAAATTTCTCACGCAACACAACAAATTCTCACAACAAAATACCCAACACAACAAAAAACGACTGAATCCAATCCCGGGTGTCTAAAACCAATACTCAAGACTGGCCAATAGGATCAATATTAAACTTCCTAATCGGGTAGGTGTATTCCACTGGATTCCTTAAACAAATTCCTATACTTGTTAACCTGAACACTTTTGTATTTGGTGTGGTTTATGGTCGGGTACGGGGCTGTGGTGGAGTTGAGTTGAGGATTAGGGAGTGACGATGGTGGAGGAGTGGTCTGGGGCCCGAGTGCGCGCCATCGCATCTCCACACACACTACCAGATGAACTACTGATATATAAAATACATACTATATCACAATACATACCATATCCAATACTGTTCTGAAGTACTATTCTAAAGTACTCTACCAAAATATATCAATTATATAGATATTTCCTGGATTATGTCGTTCAGGAAGAGAAATGAACCGCTTTCTACCGGGCTTGGGAGGACTCCTGTGGGCGCACCCAGGCTTCCTCTTGGTGGGAGACCTGTTGTTCCTTCCAGAAGTGGGAATACCCCCGTTTTCCCGGGTAAAAAAGCCCTGTCTGATCCCGAAAACATTGCTGACCAAGAAAACTCCAAGATCTTCCTCAATCGTGCTGTAAGGCCTTCCTCGGTGTCCTCTCAGCCTACAGTATCCACAGGAACCGGGGATCTAGACCGCATTTTGGTGCACCAGGGCTTGCCGCTTGGCCAATCGCTTCTAGTGGAGGAATCTGGCACTACTGACTTTTCACTGGTGCTTCTCCGGGCGTTTGCTGCCCAGGGAGTGCTCCATAACCGGCGAGAAAAGAAGGTCACGTGCCATGTGGTGGTCGTGGGTCCCCCTGCTGCATGGGCCAAGGATCTTCCGGGCGAATATAAAGGTAATAGCAAGGAGCAGAAAAAGGCCCAGTTGGCCAAGGACCTGCAGAAGGTCAATGTGTCGAATGTGGTGGAAAAGGACTTAAAGATTGCTTGGAGGTACGGGCTTCGAGCAAACGACAAATCTGGTTCAACAGAAGATTTGGAAGATACTCTGGAATTCTACTCTGCTCAATTTGATATTACTCAACGTTTGGTTCCGGGTGCAAGTGCCCAGGAAATGACGTTTGTTGGAGTAGGAGGTTTGGATGGAGGACAACCCACAAGTGTTGCCCAAATAATAGACAATGTGGCCAAAATTGTGGATTTGCATTCCAAGCAAGGCCGGATGGTCCGGATCGTGGTGCCCGGGCTCCTTAACCCTTCTATATACCCCTACGAGTGCACATTATCCACCTACATCGTGCCTTTTCTCCATGGGCTCAAGAGCATTCTTAGTCTGAGTCCCACCGCCACGCTCATGGCCTCGTTGCCCGTGGAATTGTACCCCCGAGACGGTTTCGTCACGCATATGGCCGAGCAGTTGATGGACGGAGTCTTGCATTTGCAACCATTCAACGCAGACATGACGGCATTAATAGAGAGGGCATACAAGAACGAGCCGGGCAAGATCCAGCAGGGGTTTGTGAATATCATCAAGATCCCCGTTCTTTCCGAAAGAGGCATGATGATGGAGGCCCATGGCGAGTATGCCTTTAAGAACGGGCGCAAAAAGTTTGAAATCGAAGACTGGGGGATTCCGGTGGAGGAGGAAGACGAGGAAAAGCTGACTACAAAGAACATTGACTACTAGGCTTTCATTTACAGGCCATTACGCGTGTTGAATAGAGAGTTATAGTACGAGAATTCGGGTCCGGGTATCTTGAAATTGGAAACAATGGGTTATATAATGGTTTCCCGAGGTCTCGTCGATCAATGCGAAGGCTAGTATTAGGATAGTGGGTGCGGATAATCAGTGAGAGGGAGGGAGAGAGAAAGTGCTCACTGCTACTCACTGGTACCAAGATCAATATGATCACCATTATAAAATAAGTACCAGTCAGAGGTACCCACTTGATGTCAGCTATATGCATGGCACAGCCTTGTATTACCAATAGCAAGACCCCTAAGAAGCCTGAACCTGAACCTGAACTTGAACCTTCGAAGAAGCTTCTTCTACTACTGAGCTGAAATCAATTGACCCCTATAACTCCACTTTAACTCTAAACAACTCTATATAACTCTATATAACTCCACTTTAACTCTAAACAACTCTATATAACTCTACTATTAGGATCCTCAGATAATACACTAGGGTAGCTCTGATAGCAAAATATCAAGAATAGTAATATGCGGACCTAAGGTGTATGGTTGTCAGTATTTAGCAATCCCATCACCAGCGAGATCTCTTCCTACCACCAAGTAATATACGGTTTTGAAAGAGTCTGAATTAACTATCTCCAGTTGGTTACCTTCGCATAAATACCTTTGCATAGATAGCATCGCATAGATAGCATTCCCAATGCTGTACCCTATAGTTAGTATTCCTTTCCTGTGGTCAGTCAATACTCCCTATGACTTCTATGCAGCGTTATAGTATTTCTTAGCTCTATATATAGTTATAAACTTAGTATATACATAGAGTCAAAGAGTCATAGAATCATAGAGTCATAGAGTCATAGAGTCATAGAGTCATAGAGTCATAGAGTCATAGAGTCATAGAGTCGTAGAGTCGTAGAGTTATTGAGTTATATAGCTACAGAGTTATCGCATGGTTGTCTTTCTCGAGCGCGTTGGACCTGCATGCACTGCCCATTTATTCCCGAAACAGAAAGCTAATTACGCGCGTGTCTGCTTTTTTTCTCTACCTCCTACTTCCATCTTCTCCACCACCGATCCCCAACCAATCGGCATTTCCAAGATTGAATCCAGGTTTCTCCTAATCAATTCTCAATCTATCTCAATCCAGAATTCCTAATCCACTTTTCAGATCAGAATTCTGATTTAGACTTCCCACCTTTCTGGAGCTCTCGCCTTTGGACTTCGCAGATTAATCCCACTGCCTTAACTCAACTATGTCGCTGTCTCCCGTCAGAAGCCTGGCCCAGGCCACAGACTCCAACCTGAGGACCAAATCGTCTAATAGTCAATCGCAATCACAGTCGCAGACGGCGGTTCCGTCGTCGCCGCTTTTCTTCGCGTCCAGTTCCTCCAACCCGGCCTCCGATAATAACCCGTCTTCCCAGCGCAGAGAGATCTCGTCTCCTCTCCACTATACGTCGTCCAGTCGCCACCACCCTTCGGATATCTCGGCGCCCCGCTCCGATAACTTGACCTCGGAGGTGGAGAGAATCGTGCGTCGTCCCGTGCGGTCCGATATCAATGCCGACGTGTCGTCGTCTCCCATGAAACGCCGTATGTTCGATCACCGGCTCTCATCTTCTACTGGTCACAATCTCTCGTCTTCTGCTGGCCATAATCTCTCTTCTTCGGCTCGGAACCTCTCGCTGGACTCCTCGCAGCCTCAGTCTGACGCGTATGCCTCCAATGAGCCGGTCCGTGTTATCTGGGGAACCAACGTGTCTATCCAGGAATGTACCAATGCGTTCCGGGACTTTTTGATGCTGTTCAAGATGAAGTACCGCAAAATTGCCGACAACCAGCCCGTGGACCCGGAGGACCTGCAGCTCTACTACGTGGGCCAATTGAACCTCATGAAGGACTTGGGCACCACCAACCTCAACTTGGACGCTGCCAATCTTTTAGCCTACGGTGGAACCCGCAAGTTGTACTACCAACTTATCAATTACCCACAGGAGGTGATTCCTATCATGGATCAAACCGTCAAGGACTGCTTGGTGTCGTTGTTCTCGGACTCGCTGGCCGTTCCTGCATCCATAGACGATATTGAAACAAACATCTACACCATCAGACCCTACAACATCAATGCCGTCAAGAAGGGCATGCGGGAGTTGAACCCCAATGACATTGATAAGTTGGTGAGTGTCAAGGGTCTTGTGTTGCGGGCCAGTGCCATTATTCCCGATATGAAGGTGGCTTTTTTCAAGTGCAGTGCTTGTGACCATACTATTGCCGTTGAAATTGACCGTGGTGTGATTTCTGAACCCACAAAGTGTCCCCGTCAAGTGTGTGGCCAGCTGAACTCTATGGCCATTGTGCACAACCGCTCGTCTTTTGCTGACAAGCAGGTGATCAAATTACAGGAAACACCCGACTTGGTTCCCGATGGACAAACCCCTCACTCCATCAATCTCTGTGCATATGACGAGTTAGTGGATACCTGTCGAGCCGGAGACCGTGTGGAAGTTTGTGGAATCTTCCGTTCTCTTCCTGTACGTGTGAACACCCGGCAAAGGGCACTTAAGAACTTGTATAAGACGTACTTGGATGTGGTGCACATCAAGAAGATCGATGCTAAGCGTTTGGGAGCAGATGCATCCACGCTCCAGCAACAAGCCACCGAGAGCGAGGAGGTGGAGCAAACAAGAAAGCTTTCAGCAGAGACCATTGCCAAAGTACAGGAGATCTCCCAGCGAGACGATGTGTACGAGGTGTTGGCCCGGTCTTTGGCTCCATCCATTTACGAGATGGATGACGTCAAGAAGGGTATTCTCTTGCAATTGTTTGGAGGCACCAATAAGCAGTTCAAGAAAGGTGGTCGCTACAGAGGAGACGTCAACATTCTTCTTTGCGGAGACCCTTCCACGTCCAAGTCGCAGATCTTGCAATATGTGCACAAGATCGCTCCTCGTGGAGTGTACACCTCAGGAAAAGGATCTTCTGCGGTGGGTTTGACTGCTTACATCACACGTGATGTGGACACCAAGCAGTTGGTGTTGGAATCAGGAGCATTGGTTCTTTCTGATGGTGGTGTGTGTTGTATTGATGAGTTTGACAAGATGAGCGATACCACACGGTCAGTGTTGCATGAAGTTATGGAACAACAGACCATTTCTATTGCCAAGGCAGGTATTATCACCACGTTGAATGCACGGACATCTATTTTGGCATCGGCAAATCCCATCAACTCCAGATACGACCCCAACCTACCAGTGACATCCAACATCGACTTGCCCCCACCATTGCTCTCTCGTTTCGACCTTGTGTACTTAATTTTGGACAAAGTGGACGAAACCATCGACCGGCAGTTGGCCAGCCACATCACCGACATGTACTTGGAGGACGTGCCGGAGTCGGTGTCTGCATACACCATTCTACCCGTGGAACTCTTGAGTGCTTACATCCAGTACGCCAAGGAGAACATGAACCCAGTGCTTACCAACGAGAGCAAGAACGAGTTGGTGCGTGCGTACGTGGATATGAGAAAATTGGGAGACGACCTGAGGTCTTCGGAGAAGAGAATAACGGCCACCACCAGACAGCTCGAATCGATGATCCGTTTGGCAGAGGCACACGCCAAAATGAGGCTCAGCCAGCACGTGGAGCTCATCGACGTCAAGGAGGCTGTGCGGCTCATCAAGTCCGCCATCAAGGACTATGCTACCGATCCAATCACCGGACGGATTGATATGGATATGGTCCAGACCGGTACTACGTCCGCTCAAAGAAGAATGCGTGAGGACTTGGACCACGAGGTGATGCTGCTTCTCGAAAGCGGTGTGCCGGTGCGGTATACGGATTTGATGACGAGAATCAACGAGAAGCTGAGTGTCCGGGTGGAGAACCACGATTTGAACGAAAGTATCCGGCGTTTGGTAGTCGAGGGCAAGGTCCAAGAGTCCGGTGATTTGCACCGTCGTCTGGTCAAAAAGGTGGCTCTAGTTTAAGAAAGGACCATCACAAAGTAATAGACAGAGAAGAGAATAGACATAAATACATTCAGATTTCCTTAAATGACTGGCTCTGGAGACTATCAAACCATAAAGATACATCTATTTACACTGACTACTCTAGAAGTGGGTAAAGAGAGAAAAGTAGAAAATAGTCAGTAGGTTCAGAAAGATCATTATGAACCACATATCCCGATTAGTACATCACTAATCTCTATTAATCATTAGTATATGAGATAAGCTGTCGCTATGCGTATTCATTATAAGCTCATTATTGGCTCATTATTGGCTCATAATACATTTCTGGCCAATTTAAAGAAACTTGGAGGTATTCTTTCTCTCCAGAGAAGAAGCTAGCTGTGGTTCTGGCACATAAGCGTGCTCCTCTACTTCAAAAGCATTATCAAGGTCATCGTCGGCCATCTTCAAGAAATCCTCGAAGCTCTGGTCTAGTTGCACATCAGTCACCGAATGGTACTTGTTTCTGGTCATGGAATTTGCCACACTAAGTTCCAGGGCCACGTCCACGGGCTCCTTGGCCTTGATCTTGTGGGTGACTTCTCGAAGCACCCTATTCTTGGCCCCGTATGCCGCCTGCAAGCCCTCGATCTCCTTTCTGTTCTTGGTGCACTCCACCACCACCGACCCAAACACTAGTGTAAGGAAGAGCGTTTTGAACACTGGTGTGTGGAAGAGGTCCCGGAAAGTGGGTGTTTTCTTGGCCCTCACAGAATATAGTCTTGTGGAAGGTGCATTTGATTTGATGGAGTTGTGCAAATTGCTGGAGAGGGGAATCAATCTGCAGGAATTCGTGTTGCTGCAATGCAATTTGCTGGAAATAGTAGTGGATCTGCTGGAAATGGTCTGGAGTCTGCTGAACATGGTGTAGTCTTCAGTAATGTCGAGCGCATTGGTCCATGTACATTGATATGTGGTGTATGCAGGTACTTCATGATCCCCAGTACTTCATCAATCAGAACACCCGATCCATCCAGATTTCTCCAGTCAAAGCAGCTAAAAATTCTTCGTTCAAGTTTTCTATCCAATTAGAACTTTCAATTTGCTTGGTTTCTCGGGATATTCCGCATTTTTTTTGTCACCTCGGATGAACTATGGTTCACCATGAATAACAGAACTCTGATCTTGTCAAAATCTGAATTCTTAACTCTTCATGTTCAATTATTTAGAGCCCTCAAAATATTCTTTTTTCCTCTTTTCCATCCTCCTTCAAGACTGACTCAACTCTCTTAGTCTGCTTAATACGAGATCGTCACGCTTGAACCACGATTCCTGATCCTCCACACTCTCCAAATCATACGGAATCTTTATGCTCTTCATCAACCTCTGCACTTCCCGTATGTTGGCCATGGCTGCCCATTCCCTCATCGAGAGGATGTACCATAATGCACTCTTGCGGAACCACGTCAAGCCCTCTATACCTGCATCGTTGTTGGGTAGCAACTTGTTGGGATTCTTGTAAAAGCCTTCCTCGACGTCGGGCACTTTTGCGGGAACTATGCCTTTTTCAAAGATATCGATGATGCTCTGCATGTAGGGCGTTGGCACCGTATTGCTGTTGAGCTTTGCAAATCCTAGTCTTTCGTAGAGAATGGCCCGTGTGGCCTTGGGTTCGTCATTGCCATTAGACACATGTGTATCCATTTCATAGACAATTTTCAAGAAGTACGTCTCGATCAAATCACTCCACCACCACGGAATGTTGAACATGATGCTCATGTGCATGAGCAACTCCGCCACAATGATGTATGTTCGAATGGCATAGGTCTTGATGTTGTATCGCAGTTTGAACGTATATGATAGGTTGTCGATGTAGGGCTCGATGATATCGTGGCGGATTTTTCGGAGCAAGTTCTTATCGGGCCGCAGAGGAAGAGTGTCTGAGGTGAGCTGCTGGGTTTGGGCCAAGAGAAGTGACATGATACACATTTCCTGGCTGGCTGCAACGTACACCCAAGCCTTGTCGTTGGTGAAGGTTTTCTTGATGAAGTCGTAAGTGGAGTATGCGTACTTGAAGTCCTTGAGCATCAACGACCAATCTGCTAGTTTGCGGATGATCTGTTCGGGTGCTGAGCGGTGATAGAAATTGCCCTGCGTATTGTAGGAGCCAGGGGTTGTGCTGTTGTTTGTGGGGCTGTGATCGTTGTTGAAGAGCTTTCTGGAGACGGAGAAAAAGCGGCCCGTTATGGATTTCTTAGGCGAAAGCACCGAGTCGTCCCACGTGCGGATCTTGCGCTCCATGTGTGGGATCAATTGGTAGGAGAGAAACTCATGGATTTTTGTTCTGAGCGTCGTATCCAAATCCTTGGGGAGATCGAGCCATTTAGGCTCTTCGTGGCTCTTCTGGAGCGTAATGGCCTGTACCTCCTGCTCTATCGTCAGGTTTTCATCCTGAGGCAACCTAAAAATAGCGTCAGCCTCCGGAGTTTTTTCTGTTGTTTCTGAATCCACCTTTGGAAGTGGTATAGCTGTGGAGTACACCGAGAGTTCGGAACGGAGCAGTTCCTGGTAGTCGGCCACATCAGACAGGGCCACAGCAGCATCATACAACACAAACACATGGATCAACAAGTCGGAGATCTGGAAGTATTTGGGAAATCGGTAGTTGCGGAACTCTACAATCATAGAACGCACGGAGTCCAACGAATCCGTGGCCATATCCACCACGAAGACCTGCAGTACTGGGTGATTGAAGGTATCAAACAGCACAATGCGGTTGGAGGAGATGATTTTCTGGAACATCTCGGCATAGAGATCGGTTTGTGAGTTGCTAAGCGACTGCAACACCAACTCTAGCGACGATATACTAAAAAGCGACTTGATCTTATCGTCATTCTGACTATGAAGAGCCAAGAGGTCGGTCAACGGCAGCTCAAAGCGGACCGGGAACAGCGTATAGTTTTTCGTGATCAACGAAGTATTGGTAATGCGGTATCCTTGGTGGTACGCCGGGTACAAGGCATTGTTGCCATAGGGCTTGATGATCTGGAGACACGACACCAGCAGGTTGTTGCACTGGATCTGGAACACCCGGTCCGCATTATGCGACGAAGCAATGGACACGAGCGGCAGAAGCGAGTGTTGGAGAAGAAGTTGCCGGACTCCCGACGGGTCGATGCCGTCAATGTTCATGGCGTACGTAATGGAGGGGACGTAGTATCAATGCGCGCTGCTAGGTGTATCACTATATAGTCAAGGTATATAGTAGTACTTTTATACCCACTCACTAAGTACTGTAGCACTCACTAGTGTAGTTTCCACTACTCATGTCGAATACTAGGCATTACTTTTTTTAAATGTTAACCTTGAAATTTTTATACAATTATAAATATATTTGTGAATAAACCTACTGTAGCTCACACTCAATACTGTAGCTCACACTCAATACTATAGCTCTCTCTCATTGCTCATGCACTGCTCACTACTCACTACTACTATTCACTGCTCACTACTACTATTCACTATTCACTACACATATGATACTACTCACTATTCACTACACATATGATACTACTCACTACTCACTATACATATGATACCACTTGAAGTGATTAAATGTTCAACGACTAAAGAGTACATATAACAATAACACCTCCACCGCCTTACATCTTATACGATATCTCTGATATAATGTTACAAGTAATTATCAGTAGTGAAATTAAAAATATATCCAGCTCATTGACTAAAAAAATGCACTGCTGGGTACTCAAATGAAATTGTGGAAGCAAGGCTGGTGTAAGGAATTGGAGAGGGCGAGTCGAGTGCGTGTTTCAGGTCATTAAGCCGCAACATTGGCATACTAAATACTAGAATTATCCATACTGTACTCTACTACTGTACTGGCTAATGCGCACTTATACTGGTGTACTGGCTACTGCGCACTTATACTGGTGTACTGGCTACTGCGCACTCTACTGTACTGGCCAATGCGCACTTACTCCAGTACCGGCTCTCCATACTAGCGACTACACTCTCCGACAAGATTAATATGATACTAGATACACTTGGTAAGTAGAATGATATGACGAGGTTATATAAACATGAGGAACTTATAGTAAATATGAAATTACCAATTTTTTTGGTGGGACATCCTTTCTAGTATGACCATAGTATAGCGATACAAATTATGTACTCATCTCACACTGAAACTCCCCATGATTTACTGGGACACCACACTTCATAGCTTACATGAATTGAGTTGGGTATTTTGATTCACTTGAGCATTGCCAAATTGATTTTTAATTGATTTTTAATTGTTTTAATTGATTTTCAATTGTTTTAATTGATTTTTAATTGTTTTAATTGATTTTTAATTGATTTTTTTGGATGCTACAGAGTTAGAATAAGAGCATGGTCATTTATAGATGGTAATACTACTATTTATCAGTGTGCAGCAGTGAGTGAAAGTAGAATTTATGGTAGAAGAGTGAGTGTAGTGGAGGAGTGTAAAGTGAGTGCAGTATTCAGTGATGATATTAGGGTGTGGTAGAGCAGAGTATAGAGCTTTATAAAGAGATTTATTACCTGGTAAAAAATGTGTAGCATACAAAATAGACTAAGTGGTGTCTTCAACCCACAATTCAGACTTTACTCATGGTAAGTGTAGAATGGTGTGGATGGTATTAAGTATAAGTGCTCTATCACTAGTTACACAATTCTAAATGCGAACCTTCGATCGACTGTTGCTATTCATTCGTCTCGTTGGAGAATGGCTGAGTCTCTTCCTGATGCTTTTCATAGAAATTGGCCCGATCCGACTTGGACTGACTCGACTGTTATACTACTATTACTATCGCATGGAGTTTTCAATCGGAAAAAAAATTCTTACACGGTAAATTTGGTGGGACAAACGCAACCATGCGTGTCTATAATGGCCTACTGTATTCAGTGACTCGAATACTGTAGTTCTCTAGTACCATATTGCCTTTCAGGTATGGCTGTTTCCTAGTACTGTTCCTTGTAGTAAGCGTTCTTATAGTGACCAGTACTATGTCCAGTATCCAGTGCAATTATTACTCAGATTTATTGGTACCTATCTTATTAGCGTAATAAGGCACTATTTATAGTAGTGCAGAGAATAGTGCTCGTGAAGAATTTGGAGTATTGTCCTACTATTTCGTAGTAGTGTGTGGAGTGTCGTCTTCGATGATGGATATATTGGTGTTGCATTTAAACTCTGATATTTTCCATGTTTCAAATATCACTGATAATTAAGTCACAGCCGGGGATTTTACTATTCTACACTATATCTATTTAGGTAACACTAATAAGCCGTTCTCAAAAGTGGTATACTATGTATTATGTGGTTTCCTGTCTATAGTAGGAATATGATACAATGATCAGATTTATGGCTAGAGTGGCTGGCTATAGTGTGCAGCTCAATGATGCCTTGATGGCTGGCTATAGTGTGCAGCTCAATGGGCAGTACAAGAGGCTAAATGTTATACACGCATTCCCTGAGCACTTCAATAGTACCTAGTAATCTAAAGTACTCTATATAACTATTGTAATAGTCACTTAAACTAACTATTGGTATTTGACTTTGGAATTGACACCGGAATTGACTTCGGAATTGTTTGTGTAATTGTTTGGGTAATTGTTTGGGTAATTGACTAGGTAATTGCGTGTACGCAGTGTTTACTTACCGTCTAGTGACAATAGCAGACCAGTTCTCATTATTTCATGCACTTAGACAATGGGTGCAAAATGTGCGGAAAATACAACACCACCAAAAATCAAAAACACAAGGGGGCTTTCTGGGGGCTTGGTAGCTGGGTATTCCTATACGAAGGAACCCACTGGCTGCCTCGGAGACGGCCTTTAAATCTACAAAACCTGGGGGAACAGGGCGTTCACGTGAGCGCATTCCGTCGCAAGGAAGAATGCGTCCTGCACCCAAGCGCACCATTATTGATATTTTGATCCCATGCAACCTCTCCTAATTCAGTACACACTGAAGAAACTAGCCAGTAACCAGCACCACACTAGTACATGTCTATATGCACGCCCCACCTCCTCTCCCTACTGCATCCGTCTCCGCTTGCCGCCATTCACACGCACCCTTTCTGCTACAACGGAGCCTCGAGTGTTCGTTCTAGCACTGCACATACACTCCAGTAGTCTCTCAGTCTCTTTATTTAGTCTCTTGCGTACACTCCCTGGTCCACCGTCCATTCCCATCCTTACCCTAATTCCCCATAAACCTAGACATTTCCCATTAACATCCCCATTTCTATCCTCCATTTAAATATTCCATATTCATCCCCTATCCATTCCAAATATCCACCCTATTTTTTTTCGGATTAAGTGTGAAGTATTTTTTCGGGTGTCCAGGCGTGCTCTTGCAGTGTTAGTTCTCGCGCATTGGCTTTTCGCGGCTGTGTATCCTGTTATTTTCCTTTTTTCCCTTTCTGCCAGACAACACTCTTCCACGGCTTCAAATCCACACCTGGTTCCTTCGCTTGTTGACTTCACTTCCTGGTTTCTCCATACAGTCCGGGTAGCAGCCTTAGCCCGACAAAGCCATCTCATTCCACGTGCACCCTCCAAGCCAACCACCTCCACCTACTACTTCTCTCCTTTTACTTCCCTCCTACCTCAACACCTCAACACCTCAACACCCAAACACCAAACACCCAAACACCTACTACTTCCCTGCGCCCAACACTTCCCCAAACCCTCCACCATAAGCATGTTGCGAATACTACTAGTCCAGCTACTACTACTACTGGCAGCCTTGGGCGCTCTGTCTCGTGTCCAGCACCCGGCCGTGGACTTTAACCTGATGGGAGGTGCCATTACCCTTTTGGGAGACTTTGATGCTTTGTCCTTCTACAACTTTGCCAACGACTCGTCGTTCGTGGGGCTGTCGCTGTCCAACTCGCTGTTCCTCTACCTCCGGAACGCCTCTGATGGCTCCAGCGAGAAAATAGCAACAATCTCCGGGGGCTCTGTGTCTCTGTTGCAGCAGCTAAACGATGCCAGTGTTTTGGTATCGGGCGATTTCTCCTCGCTCAACGGGAACGAGTACCTGCTGCCTGTGATCTATAACATCACTTCCGGTGACTTCTACTCGCTTTTCTCCACTAAAAGAGCCGACGACGACACTCTTACTGGCAATGTGCTCACCACGTTTGTCGATGGAGACCTCATTTACCTTGGTGGTGACTTCCAATTCAACAATACTAACGGTGTGGCCGTGTACGATGTGTCGTCCCGGACTCTACGCTCGTTGCCGTTTGAGGGGTTTGGTGAAAACTCCTCCGTCAACTCCATCACGAAGGTTTCGTCCAACGACAATGACGATACGTCTATTATTTTCGGTGGCTCATTCCACTCCTTGGGCTTGCCGGAGTTGCTTTCTCACAACTCCCTGCACCTGTTCCACAACCACAACTCGTCTAACTCGACGAACACCACTTTCATCTCTGCAGAGCAGGTTGTTTCTCTTAAACACGCTACTTTCGGCAATGTGAACGGTGTGTCTTCTAATAAGGACTCCAGTGTCATCTGTCCTAATTCAGGTGATACTTGGGCGCTCCGAGACAACTCGGGTGGCCAGTGGAACATGCAGTTGCCCTTGGAAATGCAGGGCATTGTTCCCACTAAGGTCAGAATATATGTTCCTGAAGATGGGCTGGATGGAATCAAAAATTTTCGGATCTATACATACCCTAACAACGGTATTATGAACTTGACATACATTGATCCTCAAACCAACAAAATGGCATACTGTGATGCTTCTTGTCCTTTACAATTGGGCTCAACCTTGAGGTCCAGCACCCAGTCCAATCTTGAAGAAGAAGATCTTTATTTAGAGGAGGACCTGGTTTTTTTGGACGAAGATGGGTCCTTTTTCATGTATTATAGCCCAGACACGAAAACAAGAAATTTGGGTTACGGACGCAACTTCCAGGAGTTTGCTCTCATCAACCTGGTGAGCATGGAGAAGATTGGGCTCACTGCAACTGCTTGGTACGGCTCAAAGGCTGAGTTTTCCGGCTTCGAGTTGTACCTGAACAGTATAGCAGTCTATGGCAATGACACCTTGAACGAGTCGAACTGTGGTTCTGAGTCCAACCAAGACTCCAACCTGGCGGTGATCAAGAGTGGTAATTGGAAGCCTGTTTCGGAGTTATCTGATATCACTTCCAACGAATACATTGTCTCTGCGGGGGGTACCGGGGCATCGATCACTCTTTACCCAAACATCTCATACGCAGGAGATTACTCTCTCTTGTTCTACACGCCAGGGTGCTCTGCAGATGGATCGTGTTCTAAGAGATCCATTGTCAAAGTTTCGGTCATTGATACTGACGATAATACACTCTCCAGCGTCAACATCTATCAAAACAATCTCGAGGATAAGTTCGATTACTTATATTATGGGCATTTCAATGGTTCGTCGGAGAATCGAGGCAGAAACAGGGTGACGATCGATTTCGATTCGGCCATTGATTCCTCGGTTTCCGATCCTTGGGTTGTGGTTGACAAGGTGGTTGCCAACATTGTTTCTTTGGACAATTACGACTCCAAAAACCTGACGAACTCGTCCAGAAGTCGTAACGGAAAGGACGGTATGCTTACCACCACTAAACTCAACGGCTTGTTTGAATACTCGTTGGCAAACTTCTCCCTGTTCGAATTGGATAAGGTATATGAAAAGGATGGCGACGATAAAATCATCAAGCTGTCGAATACTTATGTGGGAAACTCGTCCATCAATGTTTTTAGTGGCGAGCTAGCCGAGTCTTCTGTCATAAGACAGATCTCCTATAATGAGGGCTCGAAACAGCTCTTGCTTCTTGGCAATTTTGATTCTTCCAGCATCTCGCTTTCCAACAACAACTTGTTGACCATGCAAGTATCAGACTACAACACCACCTCCAATGAGGTTGACTCCAAGCTTGAGGAAAGAAACCTTTTCAAACGTGCCGACTTCCAAGGCCTCAATTTCAATAACACCATCACGTCAGTCGCAAATATAGACAATGGGTATGTTGTTTTGGGGCGGTTCTCCGCTACGGGCGACAACATCAAGAATCTTTCTGAAGACAACAGCACAGTTTCATCGGCCAATAACTTTGCGCTCAATGAAGATGGTCAATGGTATTCGTTTGGCAACGCATATCGGGATGATGAGTACTCACAGTTTGCATCCATTGATATAGGGGACACACAATACTTCATCTTCTCAACGGCCAATGGCGATTTCCAGACCTGGGACAATACGAACAAAAACTGGTCCACGCTGAATAACAAGATG
>NLAL01000346.1:0-10518 GCA_002374735.1 Metschnikowia sp. 13-106.1
AAATACGGGAATAGAGAAATACGGGAATAGAGAAATACGGGAATAGAGAAATACGGGAATAGAGAAATACGGGAATAGAGAAATAAGGGAATAGAGAAATACGGGAATAGAGAAATAAGGAAATAGAGAAATACGGGAATAGAGAAATAAGGGAATAGAGAAATACGGGAATATAGAGGAATACAGGAATATACCTAAATTCGATTAATAACATATAAATTTACATGCGTAGGACATGAATGAGTGTGATTCACATCATATATACAGGTATTAGCTCGAAAAAGCACTTCAAATGCAGTTGAGTTGTGATGATCGTTATTTTTCAGAGTTAGATGGGTTAAACCTCTCCATCACCTCATCTGTCACTGAGTCGCCTTCGAGTAAATTACTCTTTCTAACTCTACATAAATGGATAGAGCACTAGAGATTAGTGTGCAGTATTATCTATAATAGTTATTGTTGCTTATTCCTTAAATTAACACCTCCGATCACTCTATTTGTACCTTCTAGAACCTTTTAGGAATATAGAGGAATACGGGAATAGAGAAGTACGGGAATAGAGAAATACGGGAATAGAGAAGTATGGGAATAGAGAAGTACGGGAATAGAGAAGTATGGGAATAGTTTCAACTTTTGTTTTAGTATATATTAATATACAGGGATATGTAAGTTGTACCTTACAAGACCAAAGTCCTATGTAACGGGTCCACAGCGCTTCTTATACTTTTCAGCTGCCTGCATATCCGCGAGGTACCTTGCCTCCTTACACGCTAGGTATTCGTTGACAGGATTATTAAACACTGGACTATTAAACACTGGAGTATTAACTACTGGAAAATTAAACACTGGCAATTAAACACTGGCTATTAAGTTTAGGACTATTAAGTACTGGAAAATTAAGTACTGGAATATTTAGTACTGGACTATTAAACATTAGCCTATTAAACACTGGACTATTAAGTTTAGGACTATTAAGTACTGGACTATTAAACACTGGACCATTAAACACTGGAGTATTAAGTACTGGACTATTAAACACTGGAAAATTAAGTACTGGCGTATTAAACACTGGCTATTAAACTCTGGCTATTAAACACTGGCTATTGAGTACTGGCTATTAAGTACTGGAATATCCAAAATTGGCCTATGAAACACTGGACTGTTAAACATTGGCCTAGTTAACATTGGACTATTTAGTACTGGACTATTTAGTACTGGACTATTAAACACTGAAGTATTAAACACTGGAATATTAAGTACTGGACTATTAAGTTTTAGACTATCACAAATTGTCCTATTAATCATTGGCATATTTAGTACTGGGCTATTAAGTACTGGATTATTAAACACTGGACTATTAAACACTGGACTATTAAGTTTTGAACTATTAAACATTAGCCTATTAAACACTGGACTATTAAACACTGGCTATTAAGTTTTGGACTATTAAGTACTGGATTATTTAGTACTGGACTATTAAACATTAGCCTATTAAACACTGGAGTATTAAGTTTAGGACTATTAAGTACTGGACTATTAAACACTGGACTATTAAGTACTGGACTATTGAACATTAGCCTATTAAAAACTGGCTATTATATATTGGCCTATTTAGTACTGGAAAAAAACGTACTGGAATATTTAGTACTGGAAAATTAAACACTGGATTAGTTAGTACTGGACTATCCAAAATTGGCCTATTAAGTACTGGAATATCAAGTTTTGTACCATTAAACACTGGACTATTAAACACTGGAAAATTAAGTACTGGAGAATTAAGTACTGACGTATTAAACACTGGCCTATTAAGTTCAGGACTATTAAGTACTGGAAAATTAAGTACTGGACTATTAAACACTGGCGTATTAAACACTGAAGTATTAAACACTGGACTATTAAGTTTTAGACTATTAGGTACTGGCCTATTAAGTACTGGCCTATTAAACATTAGCCTATTAAACTCTGGCTATTAAGTTTAGGACTATTAAGTTTTGAAGTACTAAGATCAAAACCTTACACTCATCATAAAAGAACACAAAAACTCTCAACAAGATGTTCGTGTTCAACAAGAAGTACGTGTTCAACAAGAAGTACGTGTTCAACAAAAAGTACGTGTTTAATAGAGGCACGTCGTACGAGAAGACACAGGGCCAACAGAAGACTTTCGTCACCAAATTGTTTGCCCACGACTTCAAAGACAGAAATGCCGTTTTGGTAGGGCATAGTGTGGCCGGAGACGTGAAATGGCGAATGGCCAAAGACACATGGGCTCCATGACTCGGTGTCTGTACTTACTTTGGATACGCAGAAATTGAATCAGATTTCGAGGCGAAGTGGGGCCACGTTACGAGGAACTTTACGCCATATCGGGATCATGTATGCAGGCCTCTATAATGCTGCCAATGATGCCTACTATACGTTACTAGCGGCCATGAAATACTGTTTTGGAGTATTAAGTACTGGCTATTAAGTACTGGAAATTAAGTTTTGGAGTATTAATTACTGGCTATTAAGTACTGGAAAAGTACTGGACTATTGACTTTTGGAGTACTAAGTACTGGAAATTAAGTACTGGAAAAGTACTGGACTATTGACTTTTGGAGTACTAAGTAACAGGTGTCTTACCGACTACCACTGCTATTCTTACCTCTCGTGGGAAAATGGCTGCATATCCTTTTGCTGCAATCAAAAGAATTACACAGTCAGACTCGGACTGACTCAAGGTTACGTCTATCGTTCCTTGGAGTAAAATCGGTTAGAGAGCCACAGAATATCAATGTTGATTCTCCTAAAGGCTTTCCTAGGGAAGCTCCCACCACAGGGTATCTTTTGGTGTCACTGGTGGGACCACGTACCGACTCTCCACATCAAATTTTCAGTCAAACTCCTCGCCAAATTTCAGTCAAACTCCTCACCAAATTTTCACTCAAACTCCACACCAAATTTTCACTCAAACTCCTCACCAAATTTTCAGTCAAACTCCACACCAATTTTCACTCAAACTCCACATCAAATTTTCAGTCAAACTCCTCGCCAAATTTCAGTCAAACTCCTCACCAAATTTTCAGTCAAACTCCTTACCAAATTTTCAAACAGACTCCACATCAAATTTTCACTCAAACTCCACACCAAAGCTGCAGACCTTAGACGAACAAAAAGTAAAAGAGGTACGGTGGTCCCGTCATATAAGACTTTGGTCTTTAAGGTACAACTCTTCACTCAAACTCCTCACCAATTTTCACTCAAACTCCACACCAATTTTCACTCAAACTCCTCACCAAATTTTCAGTCAGATTTCAAACAGACTCCTCACCAATTTCCCAATCTTATGCTGAGGCACAGAGGTCAGACCACTGGATCTTCTGGAAAGAAACATGCAATGCTGAGATGAAGGCGCATGAAGAAAAATAACCCTTTCCCAAAAATCTGTCCTCCTGATTCCAAACGTTTTCCAGAAATCTGTCCTTCTGATTCCAAACTTTTCCCAAAAATCTGTCCTCCTGATTCCAAACTTTTTCCAGAAATCTGTCCTTCTGATTCCAAACTTTTCCCAAAAGTCTGTCCTCCTGATTCCAAACCTATAGGGTGCCGTTGGGTTTTCACGATGAAAGATGGTGGCAAGTATAAGGCAAGAGTAGTCGCTAAAGGTTATTCACGAGTTGAGGGTATTGACCATGAAGACACATTTGCACCAGTAATCTCCTATGCGAGTCTACGAATTCTCCTTGCACTTGCCACTCACCATGGCATGATCAATCATCAGATGGACGTGAAACAGCCTTTCTTAACGGTAAAAAAGACCATTTATATGAAACAGATTCCTGGCTATCCACAAAAGCTCAGAAATGGTTCCGAAGAAAAAAGTGTCTTGAAACTCAACAAATCCCTATATGGTCTAAAACAAGCCCTATGGAACCAAGTGATGAATGACGAGATCAGCAAGATGGGATTCAAAAGAGCTACCAATGAAGCATGCACTACCAGAAGAAGACAAGGAACACATTAACATTCATAGCATTATATGTGGATGATCTTTTGGTAATTGGTAACAGCTTACCCGAGGTGTCGAGGACAAAGGAAATGCTTGGTAGCAGCTTTCAAATGAAGGATTTGCCAGAGGCCAAGAAATTTCTTGGTATGAACATTGTGGTGGGAAATGGATATATTAAGTTGCCTTGGGTGGTTATATTGATGCTCTATTGCGAAGCTGTGGACTTGATGAATGTCGTTCAAAGTTGTGGAGTAAGACTGCGATCATATGGTAAGCAGAACTATGGATTAGAGGAGTGGTACTACCTTATCAGAGTAATAGTATAGTGGAGTAATGGAGTGGAGTAGTGGAGTAGTGGAGTAGTGGAGTAGTGGAGTGGAGTAGTGGAGTGGAGTGGAGTGGTGGAGTGGAGTAGTGGAGTGGAGTGGAGTAGTGGGGTGGAGTGGTGGAGTGGAGTGGAGTAGTGGGGTGGAGTGGTGGAGTGGAGTGGAGTAGTGGAGTAATTCTTTGCACTTCAACTCAAATCAAGTGGTTGTTGTTCAACTCCTTACTTCCCTTAGTGTCTCCTAGACTGGTAAGAATAGCCTGTCAAAGGTTCATATATGAGCATGTTCATTTGATGCCGCATTGGAACGTTCTCCCCACCCATTGGTGCACTTACACCATAAGCAAACGTATTTTTACGTTCCATCTGTTCCAGTCCTCATCACTCCGTAAGAGATTCCGGGTGCGTTGTATTCCCCAAACTGGTTTGCTGACTCTTCTGTCAATGGATACTAGTTTAAGTAATCTTCCCGCTGTATGCCTATTCTTTCCCTTGAATAAGTCCTCAGATCTCTTATATCTGTTCTTCCAATTTCTTTTGTTCCTTAGTAAAACTTCGTCAATGGCTGCTCGAAAAGAAGCGGGGTGGCTTGTACAACTTTGAGAAACGTGGCATTCGAAACCCTCTCCTGAACACTGCTAACGATTGTCTGGAAGATTCGAAAGGGTACTATGATCTCTTGAGTGAATTCTTGAGTCATTTTGACTATCTTCAGAATTGGAGTGGTTTGGAATACTTCTTCATTTGCCTCTATTTGATCTTGAGTAGTTTCGAGGTGTCCAATAGGATATATAAATGAAGTATGAATGTGTAAATGCATGATAGTAAGCCGAGGACTGTTGATTCCTCTGATTCATATGTTCAATATGATGACGGTAACTTTGTGACTTTCTCAGACTTTCTACTCTTCCTGCTAAAAGCCTTCCCTTTCCTCTTTCCTCTTTATTCCTCTATATTTTTCTTCACATCCTCAGCTTCGTGTTTTCATCTTAAGATCTCTTTATTCTGTGAGTCTTTATTCTTTAAGGATTTCTTGTCCTCTTTCCTCTGTTCCTCGAGAAGTAGTTCGGTCGACTTCCTCTTTCCTCTTCTTTTTGAAACTTCCTCTTTCCACTTCAAGAAGTTCTCCCTGCTCCTCTCGAACGCCCTGTTCCTCTTTAAACCTCGTTTCCTCATTTTATATCTCATCAAGTCCCTCAACCCTCCGGTATTTGAGCCTAGGATTACCGATCGCTTGCCAGGCACCCTTTGGCAAATATCCCTTTGGGTATAGCCATCGAGTAAATATAAAGATCCAACCAGGACCATAAATCGGATGACTTTTATTTCTCTTCCTATTCTTAAGATTTTATTCCCTTTGGGTCCATTTCCCTTCTTTTTATTTTTAAGATTTTATTCCCTGTTGCTCTTCCTCTTCTTCTTGAGATTTTATTCCCTTCCTCGTTATCGATTGAGAAGCATGGCATGGAGAGCTTTGCGCACGTGGCCCTCATTATACCTATCCCAGGCGATGTACAAGGCCACCATATCCTGCATGGCCTCGGCGACCTCGTCCAAATTGACATGGGAGTAGTTGAAGAAATGCATGAAGCGCTCAATCTTGGTGGCCAGGTCCACGTGACCGAGCAGCGAAGAAGTGGGGCCGTCCAACGCCATAAGGTCCTCTATATGCAAGTCGGGTGGGGCAGCAGGCCCCCTTAGTGCCCCCAAGTGTTTCTGAAGCACCAACGTTAGGTACACGGCACAGAAGGCGATCACGTGCGGTGGCAACACCAAGTGGAGGTCTGTGATGTACAGGTCATTGATCAACAGCCACGAGTGCTGCAACTCGTCATGTGAAAGCACCAAGCCAAACTCCGGCTGCGTGCCCAAAAACTCGTGCACCTGGAGCAACGCCCGGTACGGATGGTGCACCACCAAGCACATGTCCAACTCCTCAATGAGGTAGAACTCGAATTCGGCCAATTTCCTCACGTCGTGGGGAATGTACTCCGGCCAAAGCCCCCGTGCCTCCGTCACCACCTGCCGAATATGCTGGGGGCACTCCTCAATCTTGCAGGCTACATAGAGACACGTGGCAACCAAGAGGTACACGTTGATCTCCTTGAGAGAGGCACGAGTCAAAAAGCGGGTCATGTAGATCTCCGCCGTCAGAAGCGCTATCTGGCGTACATTGAGCCGACGGCCCAACTTGACCACCATGGTGTGGAGGTAGATCCTCATGTTGATATCATAGCTTATGCCTGCATAGTCCTTGATATGGCCGCCCTGGGTCATTTTCTTTTCTAAGCCAACGAGCCGCCTGCGTACCTCCGCAAGCTCCTCTTTCTTCATCTGCCACTGTGTACGCTGGGTCAGCGCCCAGTAATCCGCAGACATGATGTGTATGAGCCAGAGTTAATAAGAAGTGTTGGGTAGTTGGTTGTAAATGGCTGAAAGTGGCTGTAAATCGGTGGTTGTAAATCGGTGGCTGTGAATCGGTGGTTGTAAATCGGTGGTTGTAAATCGGTGGTTGTAAATCGGTGGTTGTAAATCGGTGGTTGTAAATCGATGGCTGTAAATCGGTGGTTGTAAATCGGTGGCTGTAAAAATGGGGAGGTACTGGTGGACTGTGAGCAGTAATCAGTTAATTATAATTGACGTGAGTATAATTGCCCCCTATGCAAATTTGTCCTGGTTCGGGACTGTGTGGGGTGTGGTTGAGAGTGGTAGGTGGAAGTGAAATTGTGGGTGGGTGGAGTTGCGCATCGAACACCCGTACCTCTCATTTGCAACCTCCCACTAAAATCTCGTGTTCCAGCCTCCACCCACAGGGGCAATTATGCTAAAGGATTCTTCTAGTTATATGAATACATATAATGAATTAGCTATAAAAAAAAATGAGAGTATAGTTATAGTCCATATGTAGAATCTGTTGGGTCCACTGTACTCTGGAAGTCGGTCATGGTGGTTTTGCGCTGGAAAACCTGTTAGGAAAAATCCTAGGAGCATTAAATTGGATTTAGTGTCGGTGGATTCTACTAATGAGGATTAGCTTAGGCTCAGTCTCAAACCATACCACTCAGGAGTATGACATAGTGAATCTCCTTAGGAGTATGGTGGTGTGAAGCCCCTCATGAATATGATGGTGTGAATCCCCTTACGAGTATGACATAGTGAACCCCCTCACGAGTATGTCATAGTGAAGCCCCTCTTGATTATGACATAGTAAATCCCCTCTTGATTATGACATGGTGTGAATCCCCTCACGAGTCTGACATGGTGAATCCCCTCAGGAGTATGACATGGTGAATCCCCTTATGAGTATGACGTTGTGACGCCCCTTATGATTATGACATGGTGAGGCCCTTATGAGTATGATGGTGTGAACCCCCTCACGAGTATGACATGATGAAGCCCATCACGAGTATGACATAGTGAATCTCCTCAGGAGTATGACATAGTGAATCCCCTCAGGAGTATGGCATGGTGTGAATCCCCTTATGAGTATGACATGATGAACCCCCTTACGAGTATGACATGGTGATTCCCCTTAGGAGTATGGTGGTGTGAATCCCCTCTTGATTATGATGGTGTGAACCCCCTCACGAGTATAACATAGTGAATCCCCTTATGAGTATGACATGGTGAATCCCCTCAGAAGTACGATGGTGTGAATCTCCTCAGGAATATGATGGAGTGAAGGTTAGTAGTCAAGGAGACTTAATACTGCGCGCTAGACTCCATGCACTTGGACGCATGCGAAATGCCCGCGCCAGAGAATTCCTGATAACGACTTCTCCGGGTCAATGTGAAACATTGCGAAGTTTCACATCCTGTTTCACATCCTGTTTCACATCCTGTGGCTGGCTGTTTCAAGAAATCCCTCAAGGGTTACCCGAAGCAGTAAGGAAGTATATAAACTAGCAGGTTCGCCGTGGTCATTTCAAAGGAAACCAGCATCAACGCGGAGAAAAACGAGTAGTACCACTTTTCACCAGAACCCATGGAGAAGTCATGATAGTCTTTCGAAAGTCCNCCACTTTTCACCAGAACCCATGGAGAAGTCATGATAGTCTTTCGAAAGTCCATGTTTTTGATGGAAAGTCCATGTTTTTGATGGAAAGTCCATGTTTTTGAGGGAATGTCCATGTTTTTGAGGGAATGTCCATGTTTTTGAGGGAATGTCCATGTTTTTGATGGAATGTCCATGTTTTTGATGGAATGTCTATGTTTTTGATGGAATGTCCATGTTTTTGAGGGAATGTCCATGTTTTTGAGGGAATGTCCATATGTCTTTGGTATGATGACATGGACTATTATAGAGGACCCTTATAGGGCCATGAACTTTTATAGAAGTGCCTGTTGTGTGAAAAGGTCACCTCCAAAGATGAAACCTTTCTCGAACTATCTATTGATATTCACACTGTATAATCTAGTGGACAGGATTTATGAAGTGTACTCTATCCGATCCCAAAAAAGGCTATTCCAAACGCTTGTCACAGCCACCGATGGACGAAGTACCACGATAGCCCTTTCGAATATTCTACAACGTTTTACTATTGAACCATAAGGCCACACAGAAAAGCTGGAACACGAGAAATGCAGCCACGGCATGAACAAGTCAAGAAACGAAGGAATGGGAATATCAAAGCGGTTCAAACCGTAGTTCCGTACCATCTTGGACAAGTCCTCGGGCAAACTAGTGTGGAAAATAACCCAGTTTGGGCAATTGATCCATCTTAAACTCCGGAGGAGAGAACTTTTTCGTGGATTCCACAAGCAAATGGCATTTTTTTGGTGAGAAAACGATACCAGTTTCTCAGAATCAGCAAAAACCTTCCTCTGGATCAGGCAAATCTCTCCCACGCCCGAATTGGCAGCTGGAGTGATGTTCACATGTGAAGCATCCTCAAGAGACGACACAGGCACATAGTCCATTTGCGTCCTGATGTCTATGTTCCACTGTGGAATCAACATCTCCAACAAGTGCACCGACACGAGTGCCCTGATGCAGACGGAGGACCATTCGGAGCCCCCAATGTACTTATCATCACTATTATTAGTGGTTGAAGTATACGTGGAGAAAAGCGGGGTAATGCCAAAGGGTCCACTGAAAGCAGGGTTCTGTGTGAATGTTGACAATGCAATATTGATCATCAGAAACGACGTGTAATTACAGAACTTATAGAGGTTATACTTTATGTTTTAGATGTTGGAGAAGGTTGAGCTGCTGCATTTTCCTTTGTTGAAGTTGTGGAAGTGAAATCTGTGAAATCTGTGAAATCTGTGAAATCTGTGAAATCTGTGAAATCTGTGAAATCTGTGAAATCTCTGAAATCTGTGAAATCTGTGAAATCTGTGAAATCTTTGAAATCTGTGAAATCTGGCACCAACTCTAGTTTTAGTTAACTAATCAGAACACAGTGTTTTTCAAACTTATTCAGACCAGCGAGCAAAAATGGTTCAAACCACATTAGGAAAATTCAACAAACCAAGAATTCAAAACGCTACTGTTTCTAATATTCAAAAGAGACTTCACAAACAGATTAATTGTTTTGAATTTTTAAACATCAACATCAAAACTCAGGGGAATGCCCAGGATGATACCGGAGGGCAAATAAGCATACGCCCGGGCCTTGGCTAAGGTGTCCTGCATCCCAGCGCCGCTATCCAAGCCACTGGTCAACCGGGAATTTGTATCTATAAGCACAAATGTGCCACGATGGTTGGTTCGGAGATTATCCATCTGCTTGCCATAAAGACACTTCCATGCGTCTCGGCATATGAACTTCATGATCTCAAGTATATGGCTGAGACGGGCGTGATTTGGAGCCCGGTACAGCAACACCTCCGTGAGTTTACGCCCCAATTCAAACCCATACGTTTCGATTCTCATAGTGCATGCTTCGCCAGAAAGATGCAGACTATCCAAAACGGCCACGTGACCGGGTATATCGCCGGGGATACTCGATAATGGCGTATCGATCTGGGTGTACGGGCATGTCTCTTTGGTATCTCTATTTTTTTCTATATCTTCAAGTTTTTGCGTGACTAGGCCTGCAGAATCCTGGCCTTCCACCGGAGCTATCCAGTTCAAAGACTACTCCACCAGATACTGAGAGAACTTGGACCCCATGTTGAAGAACATCAACTTGGATATCAAGCCTGCAGAAAAGATCGGTATTGTTGGGCGGACAGGGGCAGGAAAGAGTTCGTTGAC
>NLAL01000223.1:0-27987 GCA_002374735.1 Metschnikowia sp. 13-106.1
AGTAATAGTAATAGTAATAGTAATAGTAATAGTAATAGTAATAGTAATAGTAATAGTAATAGTAATAGTAATAGTAATAGTAATACTATAGTAACTAAAAGAGCGTAGAAAATAGTTTTCACTCTTCGAAAAATACCACCCGTGAAGCTAGTTTCCCTGCCTTGTTATCCTGACAACCAAGGTCAGTGAAGACCAAGTCCAAACATATAAGTAGGCTTTCACAACATCTTATTAAGTCAACTAATCGAAGATCTCTACTGAGGGAGACATACTAAGAAGCTCCCAAATCCAGACCCACCAGAACTCGTACTGATAATGAGTTCTTGTATAGATAATGAGTTCTTGTACTGATAATGAGTTCTTGTATTGATAATGATTTCTTGTACTGATAGTGATTTCTTTTATTGATAGTGATTTCTTGTACTGATTATGATTTCTTGTACTGATAGTGATTTCTTGTACTGATAGTGATTTCTTGTACTGATAGTGATTTCTTTTATTGATAGTGATTTCTTGTACTGATTATGATTTCTTGTACTGATAATGAGTTCCTGTACTGATAATGAGACTCAGACATCCGAAGTAAACACACCACGTTAAGTGTTTACTTACCTTGAGGAGACATGAGGTCCGTATCTTCAACTTTTGTTTTAGTATATATTAATATACAGGGATATGTAAGTTGTACCTTACAAGACCAAAGTCCTATGTAACGGGTCCACAGCACTTCTTATACTTTCGGTTCGTCTAAGGTCTGCAGTCTTATTGTTCAAAGTCTGCACAGCCTTATTGTTCAGTCAAAGGCCTGCGTACAACATATCCACGAAGTACCTTGCCTCCGTACACGCTAGGTATTCGTTGACAGTAACCTATATTAAGAGAGGACCTCTGTAAGTTGAAGCATGGTTACTGTACGGGCCACCTGATGCCTCATATATTAGCTGAGCTAGAATTATCAATTCTACACTATAGTACCAGAAGAGTACACTATATAGTACACAGTGGACAGTATAGTAGACAGTATAGTAGACAGTATAGTACACAGTAGACAGTATACTACACTACACTACACTACACTACACTACACAGTATTGTTGAAAATCAGCAATAAAAAGAGTGATAACCACGGCATCTGTTTTCATGCCGCTATCAATTGTGGTTACAATGAATGCAGTGATGAACAAAGAATCTCCAAATATATAAAAGGGACTTCGCCCCCATTTATTGTTAGTATCGAAAATGGAATATCAACTCCCCGGAGGGATACCAAGATGCCTCCAAGAACCACACCCACCAAAAGATGTTGTATTAATAATACTTCACTGAGCACTGACAACTCTTTGTCTCATGTTCCTGAAGTAAACACTTCCCCTAGAGTGTTTACATATCTTGATGAGACTATGAGGTCAATATCTTATAGTATGAGTCATCCATTGGATATTACTCCCTGGTTAATCACAGGTCCTCTGGTGCTGCAACCGTCGATGCGGATCTGGCGTTATGTAATCTACAAGTATAGTACCAGTAGACCGTATAGTACACTATATACTACACTATATAGTACACTATACACTATATACTACACTATATACTACACTATATACTACACTATATACTACACTATATAGTACACTATATACTACACTATATACTACACTATATACTACACTATATACTACACTATATACTACACTATATACTACACTACACTATTCGTTTGTGTTCCATCATAGACTGGACAATAAACTATGCAATAGAGTACCATTGTATTACTATTACACACTACACTACACATGGCACCCATCCGTACTTTTGTTGAAAATAATCTTCTGGGTGTTCTTCTCTACTACAGATCTACCTTTGTGATGGCCCTTGCCCAACTCGCTTCTACCATTTGTACCGGCACAGTTCACACTGCCATGCTTAGAAGGTCCCCATCTTCCCCAGAGTCAGTATTCGTCGCATCAACCCCAACTCCTCTTGTCACCAATTCACTACTTGATTCAGTGTTCCACATTGGGATTCTTTTGCCATATTAGGGCTCATTTTCCAGTCCATCTTCGAAGTCATCAAATTTTCCGGCGCCCTTTTCCCCACAGTGCACACCTGAACCCACGCGATCGCACGCCCTATTTTGGCTGCAAACTCCATACCTCATTCTCAAAAACTCTACACCCAATTCCCAGAAACTCTACACCCAATTCTCAGAAACTCTACACCCAATTTTCAAAAACTCTACACCCAATTTTCAAAAACTCCATACCCCATTCTCAAAAACTCTACAGCCAATTCTCAGAAACAATTCCCCGCACTACACCAAGTCCTTACGCTTACCCCGACACCACTAGCCCTAGTCACATAGCTACAACAATTTGTTCTGCTGCAACAATACAACAATTTGTTTTGATACAATTTGTTTTGATACAATTTGTTTTGATACAATTTGTTTTGATACTATTTGTTTTGATACAATTCGTTTTGCTACAATTCGTTTTGCTACTATTCGTTTTGCTACTATTCGTTCTGCTACAACAATTACACCCCTAAAATTCGTTCTGCTACAACAACTTGTTTTGCTACAATTCTTTTTGCTACAATTCTTTCTGCTACCAGTGATCGTTTTACTACAATTCGTTTTACTACAATTCGTTTTGCTACACCAACCCTGCGGCTCTTCATCTCGTTCCACACCATGTCCATACTCCACACGTTCGCCATCATCCGTCGACTATAAGCTTTTGGCACTCAATTTTCAGTCTCTACAGACACTCATAAACCAAAAAACCACTTTGCTAGCTTAGTGCCATAAATTCGCTTACGTTTCTTCAATGGTCCTGCTCTTCACCGGACTGTTTCCAAAACCGGCATACGTGCTGGATGGCCCCTTGCAAACAAATTTGCACTCTCCTGGACTACGATTAGCTTTTCAATCCGACTCCGCTTTCTTCGCTTGGTTTCTTGGTGGGTCATCACCGACAATCATTTTCGCCTGGTCAATACCCATAAGCAACAATGAGTATTTTCTCCTGGTCAATACCCACAAGCAACAATGAGTATTTTCTCCTGGTCAATACCCACAAGCAACAAGGATTATCCCTCATTAAAACCACACGTACTTACCAAGACGTTCTATCTACTTTTAGAAAACTTGATTGTTTAGCTTACCTTGAACCGTCTTCTCCTCAGGTGCTCGAAATTCTCCTTACTTCTGGCGCTTTATCCAAACCTACTGTTGAACAGATCCTTCGCCCTTGTTCCGAAACCCACCCTACCTACTACACGTTTTTCCAGAATCTTGACAGATCTTTCTGGATCCTTTTCCGTGTCCTTCCGGGCAGACGCTCTAATGGTCCCCGTGTTAAACGTCACTTTCTCTGCTCTGCCCAACTTCGGCAACATCGCATCACCCAGACGGCACAAGCTCGTTTCTCTACTACTACACTGACTGCTGCCACGAACCATTCTCACTGCTACAAGGATCACAATCTACTGTTTCACTTCCACCACCCCTCCACCACCCCTCCAGCAACCACAATTGAACTTCCCACCGACCTCACTTGAATTGTCCACACAACCCACCGGTCACCGACTCTCTACGAAACCACACAATACCTCAACTGCCTATTCAGTTCCCGACCCCGCTACGTCCCTACCCCCGCTACGTCCCGACCCCGCTACGTCCCGACCCCGCCTCTCACCCCTTAAACCTTGGGTCACGACCCGAAAGGTGCTCCAACTGGCCCCGGGAAGGAGTCCTGTCGTCAACATCAACCATTATGCCCATCAATCAGACATTTGAACACCATGGGATTAATGACCCCAAGCCCACGCCTACGGCTTACTTACACAATCTCACCCGTCCAAATTACCTTGCACTTCGACCTACACAGAAATATTTGGATTAAAACATTATTCAAGTCAAGCATCTACTGACCGAAAGATCAACAGACCGACTCCTTCAACTTGCAAAGAAATCATGACAGACCGACTCCTTCAACTTGCAAAGAAATGACAGACCGAACTCCTTCAACTTGCAAAGAAATCATGACAGATACAATAATCTACGCATTGCAACTCCCTCAACTATTTACACATTGCAACTCCCTCAACTGAGCCCTTTAGTAAACCTGAATACTCAGTCAAACAACTTGTCATGAAGACTTATCGGCCCTGCATCCCCCCAAGTTTCTGTCCAAGAACTGAAACCACAAAAACCAATCCCAAAGTCTCTCGCTCTAGCGGACCTTCTTACTTTTAAGATTAACCGCCGCTCGCTGCTGTTCACTATTCCACAGGTATCCTTCAATGGTACCTCCCTCTTTCAAACAATTCAACAGGTCCTTACCCATACACTTGGGCTGAGCTCTTCCTTTCTACATTATCGCCCGCTCCTGATTAACTGAACGGCAGTTCAGGCTTGGGGGATGTTAGACCCACCATGGGTAGTGTACTATCCATGTGGATGCTGAAACCCTGCACTGGTCGATCAGATGTTGAGCGGCCTTCGGCCCCCAATACGACCTCTATTCCTCTATACCGGACCAGTCTATATAAGGTGTGATGGTTTGTCCTTGAGGAATCATCGGCGAATAAACACACTAAAACAGAGTATTGGACGTCACCAGAATCTAACATTTATGGAAGAGGATCATAATCTACTATGTAGTCTAGTGGAGTATTCTACTATACTTCCACCTATGCTTCTACTTCTACTACTTATCGTATATAGGAGTTAATGTGGCCTCATCATATCTCATCAATGACAAAAATCATACCAGAATAAATCATCATATCATATCAATTGTTAGGTCAACCAAGACAGGGCCAGTCTAGAGGTATGTCTAGAGGTATGTCTAGAGGTATGTCTAGAGGTATGTCTAGAGGTATTGTATGAGGTCCTATGGGCGAATACGGAGTTTGCAATGCCATCATATTACTTCGTGAATATTTGGAAAGCTCCTCCGATTCACTTCTGATGACTCTCCCAGGATCCTCGAATTGTTTCTCCTATTCGATTATCATACTTCGCAACCTCGAATGCACCGTACCCTCGAATTGCTTCTCCGACTCCTCATAAATCACCTCGAATCTCCGAATTGTACTCCTCTCGAATCCTCGAATTGATTCTCGGAATCAATCTCTAAGAACTCCAATTTTCGAAATGATTCTCGGAATCAATCTCTAAGAACTCCAATTTTCGAAATGATTCTCCGACTCAATCTCTAAGAACTCCAATCTTCGAAATGATTCTCCGAATCAATCTCTGAACTTAGCATCGATTCGCCGCTTCGGCAATTCTGGCTCACCAAAACTTACTGGCCAACACCAAAAAAATCAACACCACTAAAACCCCAATGATCGCATAACTAATAAACTTGTTCGCCGTGATCCGCCGCGACATCGACTTCAACGTCTGGATCGACTTGTCCACGTAATTGTCTGCTGCCAGCAACGTATTACGCAGGTTGAGGATCTGTTCACGTTGCGCCCGTAAATCGTTCAAGATGTTGCCTCCTATGCCCTCCGTCTCGTTCGCGATCCGCTGCGACTCGCGGAGCCGATCCGAGCTGCGCTCCAACGACGCATTGCTTTGGAGGAGTTTTTTTCGCTGCGCATCATAAACTGAATCTCCTTCGTTGCCCTCCACATCGTCTCTGTACCTAGAACTGGCGCCAAAAAGCTGATTACGGTTTTGCTGCTCCAGAAGTTGGGCGGCTTGCTTTTTGTGGTCTTCCACTTCGCTCCTGTACTTCCGGATCTTGGCGTTGAACGTCGACCTTGAATTGGCTGGCATGTTCTGCACTTCGATGTTCATTTGATCGATGATTTCCAGTGCCTCGTCAAGCGCTGCCTGAATGGCCCGAATAGTATTTTGCGGCTGGCCTGCATCTACAGGCGCCTGGAGCTTATTACTGGCCTCCTGGATGGCGAGCTGGAAGTCGGTTTCGTAGGTGCTAAAGAGTTCACTCATGAGGCGTACCCCTGAATGCGGTGTTGCTAGTATACGATAGCGCACGGCAGGTGCGCAAGCACGTGCAAACTGCATCACGTGACGCCCTAAACCCGTACACTAAAACCCGTACACTGATATTTCGCATCACGTGATACCCCACAAACGACACTTCAATTTCCATCTGTACCACCCTACATATCCCTACGGTCAAAGGTAAATTATTGGAACGCTTGAATTTCTAGCTCGCTGGTGTACGGATATCCCGGCGTGGAAATCTAACTCAGTGGTGCTTTGCAATGCATATTATACCACTGGATGTAAAAGGAAGCAGCTCGTGTTTAGTGGTCGTATCCACGGTACACGTCGTCACATGATCGAGAAGTCAAAGTGTTCAAAGGTCGTGTACTGGTTACCTTCTCCAATAAGAGATCCACTGCACTGCAGCATTCAACCAACTCTGCACCCTAGACTTCTGTACCCTAGACTTCTGTACCATGGCCTTCTGTCCCTTCACCTAAGTACTATAAAGACTTCTGTTCCCTGGCCAATACTGTTAACAGTGCTTAACACTTCTTCAGTAATGACACTGCTTGAGCACTAACACTTCTTCAGGACTGAGACTCTTTGAGCACTAAAGCGTCAGACCAACAATTCTGAGCACCTGACATGACTTCTTGGACTGAGTACTGACCTGATTAGTGCCTTGTCTCAAACTCATCGCCCTCGTCCTCGTCCGTTCTGCTCTTGTACTTCTTGAACGCCTCCGTGATCTGATCCACCAAATTGGAGTCATAGGTTTTCGAGTCAACGGACCCTCTGGATTGGGTAGGTCTCAAGCCCAACTGGTCACCCACCACGTCGGCCGTGACGTTCTGCATATCCTTAAACTGACCCACGTCTGGATTGGATGCATCTGCCTCTTCGTCTTCGCCAAGATCAAGAGAATGGATCGTCAAGTTCAACAACGACTTTCCACTTCTTCTGCGCATCAATTTGCCTGGGAAAGGTCCTGCTTTAGGAGCAAACTGCTTGATGAGTTCCTCATCCTCGTTCTCCGCATCATCTCGTTCGAATGAATGCACAGAGTTGCGTCTTTCGGGGTGCGCCACCTTGGGAGTCTTGGGTGTTCTGCACGTGACTCCATTATCGTGGATCCACTTGGCCACCACTGCTGTCCAGCCACACTGGTGTGAGGCCCCCAACCCACGTCCTGTATC
This sequence comes from Metschnikowia sp. 13-106.1, assembly GCA_002374735.1. Lineage (NCBI taxonomy): Eukaryota > Fungi > Ascomycota > Pichiomycetes > Serinales > Metschnikowiaceae > Metschnikowia > Metschnikowia sp. 13-106.1. The sequence goes on from NLAL01000223.1 coordinate 7,171, forward strand.
TCCGTCAAAGTACTCGTAGAACGGCACGTAGTCCTTGAAATGTGGGTCTTTGTTAACCAACTTGTTTCCGCCGTTGCACGCTCTGTTGCCGTCCACGTCCGGTATAAACAAGTGAATGAGCCTGTGTTGGATCTCCTGTGCACACTGTGCCAAGTTGAGGTACTCGCCTGATCCTTTGGGACATTCCACCTTCAAGTCGTTTCCGTAGTAGAGGTAGAATCTCTGCAAAGATTCCACCAAGAGGAAGTTCACGGGAAACCAAATGGGACCTCTCCAGTTGGAGTTACCTCCAAACATGCCGGAGTCGGACTCGCCTGGTAAGTACTTGACCTCGTACTTTTGGCCATGAACGTCCAACTCAAACGGATGTTCCTCGTGGTATTTCGACAACGACCGGATACCATATTCGGACAAAAACTCCTTTTCGTCCAACATCCGCTCCAAGATCGCCACTAACCGCTCCTTGTTCACCAACGATAACAATAACCGTTCGCCCACGCCTCGATTGGACATGGACGCAATATTCCGCTCGGCCACGTCTCTCCTGTTCTCAATGAACCAATTCAATCTTTTCTTGAAGGATGGGAACTTGTTCAACAACTCCGGCTCTAACGTCAAAGATGCATACAATGGGATCAAACCCACCAACGACCGGATTGGCAACGACTGCGTGTGGTCACCAAAATGGATGGCATCGTAGTAGAACATATCCTTTTCGTCCCACAATGACTGCTCGGTTGGAGCCTGGTGGCCGTCCGAGGCTCCCATGTACGACATTGCATCGGCAATCAATAAGAAATGCTCGAAAAACTTGGAGGCAATGTTCTCGTACACGGGTCTGGACTTGGCCAACTCCAACGCAATGTTCAACATCTGCAAGCAGTAGAATGCCATCCACCCTGTGGAGTCCGATTGCTGTAATGTTCCTCCGGTGGGCAAAGGCTCAGACCGGTTGAAGACTCCGATATTGTCGAGTCCCAAAAAGCCTCCCTCGAACAAGTTGTTTCCATCTTGATCCTTCCGGTTGACCCACCAAGTGAAGTTGATCAAGAGTTTCTGGAAAACACCCTCCAAGAAATCCAAGTCCTCCACGCCATACATCTTCCTTTCAATCTTGAAGACTCTATATGTGGCCCACGCATGGACTGGAGGATTGACGTCGGAGAAATTCCACTCGTATGCTGGCAACTGTCCATTGGGGTGCATGTACCACTCTCTGGTCAATAAGATCAACTGGTTCTTGGTGAATTCCGGGTCAATCATGGCAAACGGAATACAGTGGAACGCCGTATCCCAAGCAGCAAAGAAAGGATACTCCCATTTATCAGGCAAGGATAACACGTCATCAATAAACAAGTGCTTCCACTCCTTGTTCCGTCCATTGGCTCTGTTCTCTGGAGGAGGAGGAGTGTTGGGGTCTCCACTGGACCAATAGGAATGCACAAAGTGGTAGAATTGCTTGGTCCACAATAGCCCAGCAAATGCCTGTCTTTGGACCTGTCTCAACTCGTCCGAAAGAGGTAATGGAGTTACCTTCCAGTAGAAGGCATCGGCCTCATCCTGGCGTCTTCCGAAAACGTTATCGAACTCAAACTCGTCAATTTCCTGGTGCTCTTTCGAGAGCTTGTACCGGATAGTAACGTAATCACCAGGAGGAACACCACCATCCTTATCGAATGAGAAAAAAGCTGCTGCTTTGGTTCCCTCGTTGTCAGGGTTAATCAGAGACTCGTCGTTTGAGACCACATACTCATGGAAAGCGTTCTTGGTGTACTTGGACGAGTTCTCCTGACCATACAAAACCTTCAGGTTGGTCTCGTTCTCCGTGAACAACAACTTAGGCTCCACATCCGGCGAGTTATCGTTGACTCCCGGAGCAGGGGCGAAAACAAGATACCGCTTGCCGAATTTGGCATGGTCTACTTCCACAGTATGGTCATCCACGGCACGTAAATGTGGCTTGGCTTTGCTGCTTTCTTCGGTACCCCACGACCAGGTGTTTCTCAAGACCACATGGGGCAAAATGTGCAAGGGAGCGGGGTCGGGGCCTCTATTGTAGGCCGTAATACGGAAAAGGATTTCCTCGGGATCATCGTCGGCTTTGGCCACTTCATGCACCACATCAAAATACCTGCTTTCATCGAAAACCCCGGTATCCGTTAACTTGTACTCCTTCTCCAAAAGCGTGCGTTTACCACTTTCCTCCACCAACTGCTCATATGGGTATTTGGCTTGAGGGTACTTATATAAGAACTTGGTGTACAGGTGTGTGGGGGTGTTGTCCAAGTAGTAGTAAAGATCCTTGACATCCTCACCATGATTACCCTGCGAATTGGTCACACCAAATAACTTCTCCTTCAAAATGTCGTCCTGCCCATTCCAAAGCGCCATAGACAAATTGACCAATTGGTGAGTATCACAAAAACCACCCAATCCATCTTCTCCCCACCGGTAGGTCCGGTAGCGGGAATCATGGAAGGAGAAATCGTCCCATGCACTACCTGAGGCCGAATAATCCTCCCTGACGGTGGCCCATTGGCGCTCACTTAAATACGTTCCCCAGCGTTTGTGGTACTTGGAGCGTTGCTTGTTCTCGTAGAGCCGGCGCTCTTCTGCAGTTAGGAGGTCGAGGAAATTGTCGGTCATTTCCTTGGACTCCGTTGGGAAAAGGAGAAAATTTTTGGAGGGGGGAGGGGGGTAGGGGGATATTTATACCTGGGTGTGGGGCGCCCCACGCGCTGCCTGCAGGGTGTGTGGATGCGTTGTTTGCTGCTCGGGGGTGCGATGCGCGGAAGCTCGGTGTGTGCAGGAGATAAAGCAATTCCTGCACACAAGGTCGATCCGGTACTACATAGATCAAACCCAGGGTTATGAGTTGAAGTTCGAAATTAGGAATTGTGGCTTGATTCTGGGTTAGGGGTTGAGATTGGTTATGTATTGTTATGAGTATGCGGTTATGAGTATGTGGTTATGAGTCCTATGGTATGAGTCTTATGGTTATGAGTGTGTGAGTCCAGTTTACGATACTCATTGTGCAGGAGCTTATGTGTCAAGTGAGAGAAGCATCTTTTAAAAGTAGCTAGGTCTTCAGGTGTTTCCATACATTTATATCATTGTTTCAGATGAGTTTCAGGTGTGTTTCAGAAGTGTTTCAGAAGTGTTTCAGAAGTGTTTCAGAAGTGTTTCATGTTTTTCAGCAGTTTCATGGGTGGTAGTTTCCCATGGCTACATAACCATAACACACAAGCTTACCAAATCTTCCCCAACGGTGTTCAAAAAAGCAAATCATCATCTTCAGGGAGCTGCATATAGATGTAAGAAGTGCTGGCAGTTAAATACAGCTGTATGCAGGAGTAGAAAGGGTTTGAGGATATCAACATCTGCTTCATATCAATTAAGAAAAAGGACCGGCGTTACGTGCGCATAGTATAACATGATGATTTATAATGCGGCCTTAAATTGATTCTGTTTCATATCTGTCTCCTTTTTTTCGTAACGAACGATTCCATGGCCGTATTATCAGTATCATCTGTTTTGTCTGTTCCATATCTTTCAAATCAGTTGCTCTCTTTCTCTCTCTCTGTTTCCCAGACTCTCTGTTTCGCTGGATCGGTATATTCCATATCACCTCCACACCCAGCTTCAAATTCAAATGTTCAGCACAATCATTTGTGGGCCTAAATATTGAATTTACTAGCCATATGCCTTTTAATTTCGGACACAACCGAAGTAGACGAATACTTCTCAGCTTTAACGGCCCTTGGAACATTGGTCCTAATCACCTCAATTTCCTCAAGGTTGGAGAACCGGGCCTGGGCCATTGAAACCTCTTCTCTTTCAAAATCAACGTTGATGTAGACATTCTGGAGGAAAGAATTACTCAACCAAACACGTTGCGGGTATTCTCTGGTGAGCGAGCCCACTGCCAAGTAACATACGCCTTTTTCTTCACGCAACAATTCTTTCACTGGAGTCTTTATCTTGATGCCAGAAAAATTGTAGACTAAGCTCCCCTTAGAGGTCTTGTATGCACAATCCACCTTGTAAATGTTCTTATCCTGAATGTGAACTGCCAGCAACAGTTCAACCAAAGATTGGAATGTATTATAAGGAAGAAATGGCTCTTTGCTAGTCGTTTCGAACACAGCTGGGACTGGATCGCTTAAAAGACTAATTTGCTGACTTCCTTTCCGGGTGACGTTTTCCAAATAGATTTCGTTAACAACAACAGCTATTTCTTCTGACTTTTCCAAGTCTATGTATATCATCTTAACGGTTTTCAACTGTCCATGATACTTCTTATGGTCGACCGCACCAAAAAGAATGGTGCCAGCCGGGCCATTTTTCTTGCCCAAGAACAAAGAGTAAGTTGGTCTATGGGTATAGTTTGTCTTCATCAACGCTTCCGTGAAGGTTGCATAAATTTCATTCATTCGTTCGTCCCTCCAAATTGGACGTCCAATGCCCAAAACCGCCTCTCTTTTCCCTGGTATGTTGGCCATCGCAAAGATCATTAACATATTTGTTTTTTGTGTCGCAACCGCATCAGCGGCCCAATTACCTCTATAATTGATGTTCGTGGGGGGTTCATAAATCCACTTATTTGGTTTTCCCATGAGTTTATCGAGAAAAATGTGTCGCTCGAAAGTGCTGGAATTAGACCATTGGGCGAAGCCTGCGGACCAGACCTTGCAATCGCGATCACTTCGGTTACTCGTATTCCCAAGTCGGGGTTTTGCTTTATCTGTTTGTTTTGCGTTGTCAGTTCTGTTGTTGTTCTTCGCAACGACACTTTTGTCCTTAGGGTAGTGGTCCAGGAGGTCATATTTTGACTCTAACTCTGTCCTCCAGTACTCTTTACAAAACAATTTATCATTATGCACCCAAAAATAACCAGTCCTCATACTGAGTTTAACCTTGAGTGTTTTTTTATTGGAACCAATGAGAAGTTCTATGCCGTAATCGTGTTCTCGCTTAATGAGTGGGACTCTGACATAGCTGTTGTCCTTCTTCACCAAGTCACTTCTGAAAGAGGAGTTATCCACATGTGAATTTTTGTTGTTATGTTTGTTTTTTGCAGGAGCTTCTTCTTGCAAGGATAATGCAGCTGAGGCAATTAACACTAAGGACCAAAGTGAGAGGTATTTGGTTAACATTTTTGAGGGGTAAGGAAGCCATAGGAAACAGGGGCTTTATACACGTTTGGAAGAATGAATGGTTCATGAGAAATAACCACTTCTTGCAAATCGGCTCGAATTTCCTTTGGCCCCACAAAGGGCTTTTGTAAGCCCCCTTGATGCAATAGACCTCTAGGAATGTGCATGAGGCTTCAACAAAATAATTTTGTCCTAATCACCCCTGCAGCTCCCCATAAGCCATTGTGTGGAAATTAAGCATTGGATGCATCATGTGGATATTGTTTTTTTTTATCCTCAATTGCATAAAAAAATAGAAAAGAGAAGACGATGGGATTTGACCACACTCAAGTTTCCAGCTGTCAGATGTGGGAACTCAAAACACATAAAACAGATGAAAAGCATAAAACAGACTAAAAAATCTAAAAGAATTAAAAGTCTGAAGCAGACTAATAACTCTAAAGCAGACTAAAAACCATAAAAAGCCTAGAATCAGAAGATGGAGGGAAATATGAGAACGTCATAGAGGCTTTTTGAATCCGCTTACCCGCTTTTTCCGTCTTTTTTTGCTTTTTCCGTCTTCTTCCGTCTTTGATGTCTCCTTAATAAGGAATGTCCACGCAGAGTACTTGAGATATATGCTTGAATTAAGTCCCTGAGACATGTGCTTGAATTATGATCCTGAGTCATGTGCTTGAATTATGATCCTGAGTCATGTGCTTGAATTATGTTCCTGAGTCATGTGCTTGAATTATGTTCCTGAGTCATGTGCTTGAATTATGTGCTTTTGACAAGTGCTTTTGACATTTGCTTTTGACATTTGCTTAGGACATTTGTTCTGTCTCTTCCGTCAAACAGTCGGTATCAAATGGGCTAGCGTTTAATCCACTTCAAAAGTAAAATGCTCCACAAGAGCGAATCAAAAGCGAAGATCTCAGAACTGAGAAACTTAGCGCCGAACATCTGCAGAATGACCCATTTCTACAACTTGTAGGGATTGGACACTTGGCGCTTTCGAAACCTGCGTTTATTGACGTTAGCCATAGTTAAAAAACGAAAGAAAACAATTCACTTGATTATTCCTGTGATTATTCATCAGACAGAGTCATGCGGCGGTCAGTGCTAACATAGTAATTCTTAACCAATCACACCGGAGTATATTTAGGGCCTGGGCTACTGAGAGGCAAAAGGCAGCAAAAGGTGTCCGGGTCGCACCTGTATATTACTTGTGTTTCATGTTACTTGTGTTGCATGTTACTTGTGTTGCATGTTACTTGTGTTGCATGTTACTTGTGTTGCATGTTTCTCATGTTTCATGTTTCATGTTTTTGTGTTGCATGTTTCTCGTGTTTCATGTATGTGCCGATCGCACACCCCCAAAGTATATAAGAGCGCGGAATCCCCTTGTCCTCTTGGTACTGATACCCCCCACACTATATACTCTATTTGATACCTTACTGTTATGTTCTTTAATAACGTTTGTTAACTTAAAGTGGTATTCGTTGATGGTTCTTCAAAAGGAGAAACCGGGCGGCTTTACTAATTTTCCAGAGTATAACTTTAAGAGAAACGTGTGTTCGAAAACTCTCCAGCAGAACAATGGTAGGATTGTTCTAGAATAACCGTTATTGTGCGAAGAACTACGATGACCGTTGCAAAGTCCATCATGCACCTTATTGTACGTGTACTATGATGGCCTGGCTATTGTTACGATTGGACAGAACAGGCCGCATGATACCTACCTATGGTGGACCTACACTTACCAGATATGAGGAATAACGATATGGACTATACATTACTAGACGTCAGTTTAGAAACTTGGTCTAGTAGGCCCTCTACACAGTCTTTATACTACAGTCTTTAGACCAGTCTTTAGACCACAGTCTTCATACTACAGTGTTTACACACACTATACTAATCATGACAAACGAGTTACAACTTACACTACATATTAGGATAGACATTCCCGAAACGTGCATACTAGATATGGATTTACAGACAACCAGAAACTTCTTTACTTTATCCCATTTGAGCATGCACCTAATGCCGCCATTGTTTGAAAAAATGTACAATTATATGTACCATCAACTGACGAGTACAATTTCGAAGTCTACCTTATACGACACTACAGGATACTGTATACTAGACTATATGATTTTTCTCTGCATGCTATCTATAGACATACCATATCTATAGACATACTTTACACACTAAGTACACTAGACATCCTAGCTGTGTCTAGATCAGGAACAAATCTAACTATACACTAAATACTATACTGTATACACTGTACTATATACACTGTACTATACTGTACTAAATACTATACTGTATACACGGTACTATACTGTATACACGGTACTATACTGTATACACGGTACTATACTGTATACACGGTACTATACTGTATACACTGTACTACACTATGCACTACAACTATACTACTACCACTGTACTTTCAACATATGTTTTGCTATATACTAATATACAGGTATATGTAAGTTGAGCCTTACAAGACCACCAAAGTCCCATGTGACGGGGCCACAGCACCTCTTATTTTTCTGTTTGTCTCAGGTGTGCACGGCCTATTGTTCAAGGTCTGCACAGCCTATCGGTCAGGGTCTGCACAGCCTATCGGTCAAGGTCTGCTTGTTCAAATTTCCTTGCATAGACTGAAACGTTTATCTTGTTTCTTCTTTAGTTATGCGACGGATCCGTGTTTTTCAAAAGTATTCAAACCAATGCAACAAAATGGTTCGTACCCCTCGCACAGTCTTTCAAACCAAATGTAATATTTCACCAACTTTCAATTTAATTCAATATTCTGAAATCTCAAATCTGGAGGATTGCCTCATACAGTATTTTTCAAGTATGAAACCAGTGGGCCAAAATGTTTCAAACCACATTAGGAAAGTTAGACGAACCAATAATTCAAAGTCACTGATTTTAATATTTAATAGACACTTCACAAAAGCAGTTCATTTCGAATCTTTGACCCTTAGCAATTTTTAAGTCATAAGTATGAAACTTTTGAATTAATGGTTGTTTCATTTTGCCCCACTGGTTTGAATAGTTTTGCCCCACTGGTTTGAATAGTTTTGAAAACACTGTAGTAGTTTTTAGTTTTGAAAAAAACTACTACACCACACTAGCGAAATTAAAACCAATAATTCAAAAAGTTTCGTGCACCCCTCACAAAGGGTTGGATACAGGATATCAAGGGACCCAGTTCAGGTCCGTCCGTTTTGACTCTCGATTGATACTGCAAGACTCCCGAATGTAGCAAGCTTCCAGATCTGAATTTCCGAATATTTTCTAATGAAAGTTGGTGTGAAACATTCCACCATTCGGTTTGAAAGACTGTGCATAGGGGTACGAAACTTTTGAATTCTTGGTTGTTTCATTTTGCCAGAGTGGTTTGAATCATTTTGCCAGAGTGGTTTGAATCGTTTTGCCAGAGTGGTTGAATCGTTTTGACCCGGTGGTTTGAATCGTCTTGCCAGAGTGGTTTGAATCGTTTTGCCAGAGTGGTTTGAATCGTTTTGCCAGTGTGGTTTGAATCGTTTTGACCCGGTGGTTTGAATCGTTTCGAAAAACACTGTAATAACTCGAATGTCTGTCTTGTGGTCTGTTTCGATAGTCGTCTACCATGAGCGAGATCGCCTCTTTATATACCAGGTCACCACAAATTCCGATCTCATGCACCGGACTTGTGAATCCCATGTCTGAAATCAAACCCTATGACTCCTGATACCAAGACGGCTTCATCCAAATCAGCTGTACTGCAGGGACCACCTTCCAGCAACCTGCAAGAGCTCAACAGTGTTAGTCTATATATTGAACGTATTCCTTGCGTCGTAAAGTTTTCATGGTATGTATTGAACCTAGAATAGTCGAGGAACTCCGTATTGATTTAAGGGAGGAAACCTCACTCTTATATACCCTGGCTATATGCAACCCTGCATATACATGAAACACGAGCACGTGATATGCGACTGTTAGCCGCCGGTATATCTTACATTTCAGTATCCTTATAAAACCGTTTTCTAACAGCCACACTCCACCACCCAGTCTTTCAATGGCCTACATTCGATATATCCTAGAATTACCTTGTATGTACATGTCATTTACTCGTTGATGGCAGTACTACGACATACTACAACATACTACAACATACTACAACATACTACAACATACTACAACATACTACAACATACTACAACATACTACAACATACTACTACCACCGTTTTTAACGTGGAATATGCATTCAAATTCCAAGTGTGATTTTTCAAAATATCAGTCCTAACATCCTTTGAGTTTTGAAATATTTATCGCTATTTTGAATTGCACAATAATTCGAATACCGCTTTTTCTTGGAGATACTTTTCGAGATATCTTGAATTTTGGATCCGCTGAGATACTCGACAGTTTGTTTAAACTACTCTAGAATATGTACTACACTATATTCTAGAGGTACCACACTACCATCCCCTTGGATTAGTATGGATCTTTTCGATACTCTGGGTTCAATATATCATGACAAGCTTTGCACCTAAGGATTACCTCCTTGTATAGACAAGTAGATATCAGTACGTAGTAGGTCTTTTGTAGTAGTAGATCTTTTGTAGTAGTAGATCTTTTGTAGCAGTAGATCTTTTATAGTAGTATATCTTTTGTAGTAGTATACCTTTTGTAGTAGTAAATATCAGTACGCAGTAGTAAATATCAGTACGCAGTAGACATACTATTAGAACAGTCAGTCGTAACGAGACACAACTATGTCTTTGTTGATTTAAAGAGTGTTAGCTGTGTTAATGATCTGTACTCGAATAATTTACTTCTTTCTGCACCGGACTTGTTGACACCGTGTCGTTGAGTCTAACCTGACCCACTCTAAATATGGTGCCGCATGCAATCTCGTCCTCACCACCATCAAGACCCGGTTGGTCAATATCCTATATAAAAAACCATTCCTCAAATCACCAACCGATGTGCAACTCAAACGGTATAAAGACGGGTCCGAAATAGTTGAATTGGAGGAACTTCTAGGACACAACAAAGTCAGCCGAGGTTTCCTTTACTGGATTCTCTCTCTGCTGCAGAATAGAGGCGTTCAAAGTTTGCCTTTGAAGACCGTATTCTATACACTCTCAATTCGATCCCTAGTAGACTGACTATTACTTCGAAGATGATGTACTTGGTTCCTGTGGAAGGAAACTTCAAGCATTTACTCCAACGTGGTACACAACGAAGGAATCCCTGCACATCATAGAAGTAGAAGAAGTCGGTATGGTATACTAAAAGCACATAACACTAAATAGTATGTGATAGTCTATGATTCTCTGGTTGACTCCTCCTGACGACAAGAACCGGTTGTTTTTGAGAGTTGGAATATACACTCCCATAATCTGGAACAGTTATCACGTTTTTTTCCAAAAAGTCACGTAGCTGTGGGACTCCAGAGATCATCTCAAACGACTTATATTCTTATCTGTGCCCAAAATTATACCACGAAATCTCCCCAAAATTATACCACGAAATCTTTGTATCTTAAAACCGTTGCCTTTGATCATCTCTTGTAAGAATATTCTGGTCCCTTCTTATAGGCACCAGCTTTCGCCAACTTCTGTCTCTTACCAACATTGTCTTGGAGAAGACAATGCCCAGAGCCAGATGAGCACCCAGAGCCAGATGAGCACCCAGAGCTAGACGAGCACCCAGAGCCAGATGAGCACCCAGAGCCAGATGAGTACCCAGAGAGCTACTCCTGAGCTACTCCTGAGCTAGACGAGCACCCAGAGAGACTTGCCCTCTCTTCAACAAAACTCACCATTGTTTCATCTGGATACAGTCACATGAACATGGAGTACACCTGCGTGTACTGATTCCTCAGTTCAATAGTTGTAATGATTCCTCAATTCGTTAGTTGTAATGATTCCTCAGTTCATGAGTTGTACTGATTCCTCAATTCATCAGTTGTAATGATTCCTCAACTTCATGAGTAGTTGTAATGATTCCTCAGTTCATGAGTTGTAATGTTAGTCTCCTACGCGCTGTACTGCATGTACCACCTTTCCTGCATACAGATGGTGGCACATCTTGCAAGTTCAACAAATATTAGTACGTAGTAGATCTTAGTATTGCAGTTGTATGTATTGGGTAGGAGGGTTGGGTTCTTGATTCCATTTATGCCTAAGTGATACTATGTTCGTTGATGCACTGGGCACGTGCCCCAATCTTGGTATGGTAGAGCACTACCCATACGGAACCTGACAGTATGGAATGTTGGGGATTGATGTACTGTGGATTGATGTACTGTGGATTGGGCTTCCTGCATATAATACCATCAATGAATGATGGTCTGCTACATTTCACGTACTGAAGATATAGCATAAGCCGGTACCACTTTTAGGCTAGTGGTGCGACGCGAGGGCCGACGCTGGGCCGAGAAGTTGCCGTTTTGGGAAGTTTATCCGACATCACCAACTCCAGGATTAGTTGAATCCTTCAACGTCACAGGATTCATACTACACTCAGCAAGAACCCGGAACATCGAACACATTGGAATCGCTTTGGGACGTCTCGTCGGGTGGTGTACGGGTCTATTCTTTTCTGGTGGTGTACGGGTGTGTGTCCGGATGGGCTGGATTTCATGTTCCTCCTGGTGTACGGGTTTTCACATTGGGATTTTTCCGGCGGCACTGCGAATTTTTTTTCCACTTTATTTATAACTACGGCACCCAAATAACCGCGGCCGCGGAGCTTTCCTCATTGGGAATACCCCGTAACTACCACCAAAGCAGTACCTATCGGATTTCGGATCGGTTTAAAAACTCCGGTACTGCCATCACTGCATATAACGTATCAAAAGAACCACCCGTCACGTGTCTTCCATAAATCCCAAATACAGTACCCATAACGGTGGTTGAAGGCGAACTGGTACGTGTGGTGTACGGATCTCTTGTCACTCGTGTACGGATCGTTACTTTTGGGCGCACGGATGTGGTGGTTCACTTTGTAGTAGTACTTTCAGGAGGTACGGGTGTACTGTGACGGTCTGTACTCCCCTTTGTGCTTTCTCCAGATGCGTTTGTGGTTCGTTTCATAGCTGTTTCATAGCTGTTTCATAGCTGTTTCATAGCTGTTTCATAGTTGCTCCGGATCCATTTTGCGGTCGTTTCACGTTGCCCCCGGAGCCTTCGGTTGTCGGTTCAGATTTCTCCGAGCTGTCAATCTCGCTTATGCAATTGCGTCATGCACCTTTCTTTTTCCCACCGTTTTGAGGATTCTCCATGCGCGTTTCTTTTTCTGCACGACGCGCAGATCCACCGCTGCTACTAATCCGGGAAGATTCTCGGCGCATCTCGCCAACCCCAGAAATGGGGCAGATCTGGGTATATAAACCGGGCATTTCCAGCCATTTTTTCGCCGCCAAAAAAGAACACATTTCATATCTTTTTCCACACTCTCTTTTCTAAAATGACCCAATCCAAATTCAATACCATCATCAAACCCGACCAGGACGCAGCTCCTGTGCCTTTCCCACCACCTAAAATCTCCGGCACCGTGGTGGACCGGTTCATGATGAAGGAAAAGGTGACGGTGATCACCGGAGCTGCCGGGGCCATTGGAGGAGCACTTGCGGAGTCGTTTGCCCAGGCAGGCCTGCATGTGGCCATCATGGACTTCAAGTACGACCCCAAGCTCGACGAAAAGCTCCAGAAAACATATGGAATCAAGGCCAAGTCGTACCAGGTGGATGTTACAGACTATACGCACGTGGAGAACGTGATCAAGCAGATTGTGGCTGACTTCGGCACCATCGACACGTTCATTGCCAATGCAGGAGTTGTATGGACCACTGGAACCATCTTGAACCCCGAGTCCACGGCTGACCAATGGAAACGTGTTTTCGACGTCAACGTCCACGGCGTGTTCAACTGCTCCAAGGTGGTGGGCGAGATTTTCCGGGAAAAAGGCCACGGCTCGTTGATTATGACGGCCTCCATGAGCGCACACATCACCAACGTGCCCAACTACCAAACGTGCTATAACGCCTCTAAGGCTGCTGTTTTGCATATGGCCAAGGGCTTGGCTGTGGAGTTTGCCGGTTTTGCCCGGGTCAACACGGTGTCTCCGGGCTACACCGATACTCCACTTCTGAGTTTCGTGCCCACGGACCAGAGAGCAAAGTGGTGGGGCTTGACGCCTATGGGGCGTGAGGCTTTGCCTGAGGAGTTGGCCGGAGCATACTTGTACTTGGCCAGTGATTTGGCCACGTTCACCACGGGCACGGACATTCGTGTGGACGGAGGCTACTGTGCAGTGTAGACCTCAGTGAGTAGGCTGCAGTGATGTTATAGACAGAATAAATAATGGATAGGTTTTGGTAGTCATTGTGTTTTTGTTGGAACATGAGGAACCAGTACATCTCAGATGCACTGCATGTTCCATGTGACTGCATGTTCCATGTGACTGCATTCAAGCGGCACAGATGAAACAGTGGTATGCAGGTATACATGAGAGTGCACGACGTCCCGCGAAAAAGGGAGTGGGCGCTAACACAAGAGGATATAGAATAAGAGACGACATTTGGGTTGACAAGACTTCTGATTGAGGCATAACTATACTGACTAAACTGACAATACTAACTATACTAACTATACTGACAATACTGACTATACTGACTATACTAACTATACTAACTAAACTAACTATACTGACTATACCAACTATACCAACTATACTGACTATACTGACTATACTGACTATACTAACTATACTAACTATACTAACTATACTGACTATACTGACTATACTAACTAAACTAACTATACTGACTATACTGACTATACCAACTATACTGACTAAACCCTACTACAGCAGGCTGAGAAGAAAGCTGATTAGAAGGCAACAATAGAGTGTTAGTGTCAGGCAGAGAGGCTTCATATTACCGTAACGGGTAGATTACGACCAATGGTGGATTCAACAGACTGGTATTGTTATATTGCGGTCACGTCAAGTACTCGGGTATGTATGTCCATTTGCTATGAATGCTTAGAGGATTCCAAGATAACCCGAATGAATTAAGAAGGTCGCGTCATTGTTCAGTCTAATGGAACAGTCTCCACAAGCATTGTTCTTTGAATCCCACAAACGTTTCCAATCCGGTCGAGTGATGTTTCCAAGCCGGTGGACTGATGTTTCCAATTCGGTGGAGTAATGTTTCAAAGCCAGTGGACTGATGTTTCCAAACCGGTCGAGTGATGTTTATTTTGTACCTATCATGTGATTTCAAAATATTCCGTCATAAAGTATAATCACGTGAAAATTCAAAGACACCCACCAATGAATACATCAATTGGCGTGATGACACCACATTTTGCAAGTCTTAGTCTCCATGTCTCCATCATGATATCACCATTGATATGTTCTCCCCGTACTGGACCATCATACCTCATCGAACCTTCATGCACTCCACAGCAGTACATTCCAAGCATTCTCCACATATCTATTGTGTTGGAGCATTAGAAACTAGTTACATACAGGCACATATCCATTGTGTTGAAGCATTAGAAACTAGTTACAACAGGATATTGTTAGGTTACGGTTTCGTCAGGTACTCTGTTTACAATGTTCATTCGCCGAAGATTCCTCCGAGGGAGGAATCTGAGGTACTTAAATACCTTTAGAGAAAAAGGACCGACGAGATAGCACGAGAACAATAGCGATGGACGCCGTCCCAATATCATGCTGAGTTGGGCCTCAGCATCTTGATATTAGGATTAGACAGTGAAGGCTCAAAATACCTCAACAGGTAGGACACTACCTATGGTGGATCTAACAAACATATTCATCTTGAGAATTTGAAAAGCCATTTTCCATGACGTCACTAGACCTGGGCCATCTGCACTAGACCTGGACCATCTGCACTAGACCTGGACCATCTGCACTATGCTCATTGATCTCCCCCTGATATACACCTACACGTATACACAAGTACACGTATGTCCGATTTATTTATCAGTGGGCCTTCAAAATGTCAAACAAAATTTCATCAAAACGTCAACCTACCCAAAGATAATTTCATCAAAATGAAGACACGTTCAGCAGACCAAGTAGCAGAGGACATGGGCTCAGAAAATGTTCCCAAGGCATGGCTTTGTTGTGCAGGAATGCATAAGCAACGTACCCAATTCCACTAGTCCCACCAATAATGACTTGCCACTTTCCACAGCTACCAATCATATAAATCCCTTACTAACTTAGACGATGTCACATTAAGTAGCTGCTATGACGTTTTTGTTAGTATCACCAACCACCCACAACCTAATGAACCTAGATTTCAATAATTCCAAGACGGACTTATCATAGTACCTTAACAGGAACAGTAGCTCAAAATAATAATAATACAGTTTTTTTCAGAACTATTCAAACCAGCACGCCAAAATGGTTCAAACCACATTAGGGAACTTAAACAAACCAATGATTCAAAAAGTTACTGTCTTCAAATATTTATAGGGACTTCACAGAAACAGTTTATTTCGAATCTTTGATCCTCACCAATTTTTAAGTCATAAGTACAAAACTTTTTGAATTCTTGGCTGTTTAATTTTGCAGTGTAGCTTGAAACATTTTGCTCACTCTTTGAACAGTTTTGAAAAACACTGTATCCCACTTGTCTGCATACAACATATCAACAAAGTACCTTGAGTCCGTAAAGGCTAGGCACTCGTTGATAATAGAGTATAGTAACCGGTTAGTATAGACAGTGTAGCCATTCTAGTTTACTAGTCCTTTAGTAAAATCCTAGTGGAGGCATGTGCACGTTCCTTAAAAACACTTCAGGAATATCAGAAGGTATTGTTTGAGGAGAAACATTTTCGCTTGTGGTCAGATAGGACAGCTTAAAGATGGTCCAAGCCTTTTCAGTAAAGCAGGGTTGGTGATTAGATAGACTGATGTCACGACAGCTTTGTTGAATGTTAGAGCAAGACATTTCTATGAGGCAATTGCAAGGCGCTCAAATTCTTCAATGAGTTCGCCCGTGTGATAAATGGCCGTGGAGCCGGTTTTCTGTTTGTAAGGATGCTGTGACAGTGCAGGGGGGATCTGAGGAATGATGTTTTTGCAGCAGGGGGCAATCGGGTGCTAACAACAAAGTGACAGTTAGGTGGGCCGTATAGTATAAGTAGGCAGTAAGCAGTAAGTAGTAAGTAGTGTTCAGCCAGGAAAGAAACATTTAATCCTCAGACTAAGAAAGTCTTTGCATGGATTGAAGCAGACCCCTCGTGTGTGGCATCAAGTCATTCACAAGGTCATAATGAGATTTGCATTCAAGCGATGCATATCGGAACTGTGCACATATTCCAAGTCCCATATATTCCAAGCCCAAGCAAAAGTTGCTCATGATTGCATTATACCTGAATGCATTTTACCCGAATGCATTATATGTTGATGATATATTGATCCTTGGACCACATAATAAATCATATGTGAAGAAGGCACTGTCACCTCTCCAAGAAATTCAATATGAAGGACTTGGGAACATCGAAGAAATTTTGAGAATGAACTTGGAAGTCGGGCACAATTTCTTGGATTGATTAAATATTGTGGATTATCTTTTCAAGCAAAAGCCATATTCTGGGGAAGGGGGAAAGCGGAATACCTAGAACCAGGAAAATACAANTCTGGGGAAGGGGGAAAGCGGAATACCTAGAACCAGGAAAATACAAGAACCAGGAAAACACAAAAACCAGGAAACCACAAGAATCAGGAAAACATAAGAACCGTTGTGAGGTGTTGCTGTTGGAGAACACTTTTGGACTTCTCCAGAACTGTTTATATATCTTGATGAGACTATGAGGTTGAGGACTGTGTCCTATACTATGAATAGACCGCTGAATATTCCCCATGGCTAGTCACAGGTCCGCCTGGGGTCGCAACTAACATTGGGGATCTGGCGTTCACAAATCTGCAAAGAGGTGCAACAAACATTTGCATTCAACAAAGGTTAGGACGTATTCGTGCCTTCATGTGTGTTCACTCCGACTCGTCCCCAGGACTCTTGGTCAACAGAAATTCAAATGTATCATTTATAAACTTGTGCCTTCATACGTATCTCTTTTTTTCCACCTTTGCGGTTTTCCATTGATCGTCAGCTGGATGCACTTCATGGTGTTGCACATTTCTGCCAACATAGCCCGATAACGTGATTGATAGCACGGTTATTTGGTTGGTACCACGATTATTTGGTTGATATCACGAATGTTGGATTTATAGCACGATTATCTGATTGAGGTTGTGAGTAAGTGTATGGACATGACGTGGCTGCAAAATTTAGCACGATAACAATAGAAATGAGGGTACTGTACATTAGTTTGTAACAGTCTTCATTGGCCATTTTTAGATCAGATGAAGTTCTAGATCAGACGAATTCTCAAACACTATACGATCACATAGAAAAATCCCCATTCACCTACTCAGGCGAATATGCTGCTCTATATACTTCTTGCAGCTTCGGGTAACCTTTGAGGGATTTCTTGAAACCGATGTGAAACATTGCGAATTATGCTGCGTGCATCTCGCATGCATCAACTTGCATGAACGCATTACCGCCCACTATATAAGTCCCCTTGAATCCCCACCACGCCACCTTAATCCTATAATTGTTAAAAGATATGATGAAGAGTCTGGGCGTAGTCTCGTAGGTGGAATTGACTGCAGATTCTGGAAAGAGGGACTCACCCACCCGAAGTGCTCAAATCAAGTTGGCTTTCGATAATTCCTAATGCCAACTAAATTTCCTAATGGCAGCAAGAACAATGGCTTTTCGGTCCCAAGTCTTTGTGCACTTTGTACACTAAGTACAATAGTCCACACAGCATTCGGAAATTTCCCAAGTGGTATCCTCACTGGTTCCGGAAAACCGCTTACTAGCCAATCCCAACTTTTCTGATGAGTCATTCCGATTCATGCTTGTCAAGACTTACTTCAATGTATGGCACCATACCCCACACTCTTTTGGGACAGCCTTCATTTTACTCCCTGGGTCGTAAGGGCATAGGGTGAGGAGTACTTATAAAAAGCGGGCACAAGATTATTTTCGATGTTTAATCGCATACCTCAGAAACTGACCCTCCCTCACAAGGGAACTATCTTATAAATTAAGGTGGAATGATACACCATTCCCTGTTTTTCGAAGGGAGAAGAGTTCCAAGAATATGCCTTATAATACTTCATATTCATAGTCGCATTTCTTCTTTAACTGTCAGCCTCCAATACCTAAGGGCTTGAAATTTGGATATGTTCAATTGCCATATGCTTCTCTCTGCTAACTTGGTATACAATTGGGGAAGCTGAGAAAAAATCTAAAAGAAGCTATTAAACCATTATAATCCCAAATGGGTTTTCTGAGACTCGAGAGTCACCAAGACAATGACATGCGAGACTCTTCACCGGCAGAGAAGTTCATTGATTCATGGAAGCATACTGCACGTGTACTTGGGGCCAAATTGTCATTCAAGCCAGATTTTTCAAGACATGATTATGATTTATAAAGCATGTTGTCTTTTCAAAAGGTGGTATTGTTTCATAAAGCATGTTGTTTTCAAGAGGTTATGTTTCATAAACCATTCATTATTCCAAACGTGTATACAGCCCCAGGTTTCTATGGTTCTTTTCCCATCGACAACGTTAGCAAATATCTCTTAATTTGGTCCTTAGTGGTAACAGGCACAAGCGCTCTTGTCTCTCCCTTTGAAGAAGTTCCTGTGAAACACCAAGAAAGTCCTGTGAAAGACCAAGAACCGCCTGTGAAAGACCAAGAACCGCCTGTGAAACACCAAGAACCGCCTGTGAAACACCAAGAACCGCTTGTAAATCACCAAGAACCTCCAGTGAATCACCAAAAGGAATACAAAGATGTTCATGCGAATGGCTCTTCCTACAAAAGCTCTGACTATATGAAGCGGGACGGTAATTTTGTCAGTCTCCCGCTTTTCAAGCGGGGAGACTATTACACCACGGAACTTTTTATGGGCTCTAGAGGAGACAGAATCGAGGTTAATGTCACTATGAACAAGGCAGTTTTATCGGTGAATTATGGCAAATCCATATGTCAAGACAGAATGAAGAGAGAGTTACAGTCAAAACGAGACATACCGGGGCACAACTCATAGAACTTCCAAAGTGTCTGCCAAAAACAACAACAAGGCTGACGAAGCAAAAAGATCAGAAAATGCAATGCCCCGCTTTTGGGATATGAGTAAGCGCCTTGACCGCGAATGCAAATTCTGGGGCTCCTTCAATTTGGCCAAGTCCAAGACGTTCAAGTTACATCTATGGTTACATGACACCATGAATTAACATCATTGGTGCATTGTATGCACACAATGCCGAGGCGGCTGCTAAAAGTTTTTGGATCTCTGATAAGGTTGGGACATCAAAAACAATGACGAATATGATCTTTGCTGTGGTCAAAATGCAAAGGAAGGTGGAAGAGTTTTTGGGCCTTGAGATTCCAGATTGGAAGAAGAGGCAAGTGAATGGCATGTCCCCAAATCTTCCCAGAAACGTTGAAAAATGCAGCATCTATCGAAAGGAATGGCTTACTCGTTGTTCTTAAATGGACCAGATGAAAAGGGTGGTTCCAATCGTTTTGGTGCCGTCGACCATAAGAAGTATCTTGGAGAGTTGCAAACTGATCCGATGGTGTCCCTTTACGACGAATACGACACACACAAATCATCCATTGTTAACAAAATTTACTTGGAAAACTCTAACCAGAAAGTGGAACACTTGAACGAGCCAATCGGAGCTTAGCTTGAAACGACTGATGGTGAGCAAGATTTGCCGGAGAACACACTTTTTGCTTTGGCTGAGCTGATGCTGGGAATCTACTGGCTAGAACGCAGAGTTTACAAGGTGGATTGTGGATACAGGACCACTACGGGCAACATCGTCTACAACTTTTCCGGCCTTGAGATAAAAGCTCCAGTTAGCGACTTGGTGCGTGAAGATAACGGCATATGCTACTTGTCAGCACGCTCAACGGGCAACGTCTACGACAAGCAATATGCTTGGTTGGATAATTTTTTTCTCCGACATGTCTACTTAACTGTTGATATGGAGAGAGAGGAGATTTCAGAGGCCCAGGCCCGATTCAGCAAGCTGGAGGAAATTGAGGAGATCAGCTTCACCGTTCCAAGAGACGTGAGAGCTGAGAGGTATTCGTCTACTTCATTAGTCTCCAAAGTTAGAATACCAACGGTTACTAAATTCGAGATTGAAGCTGACGAATTTCCTTAAGTGTTGACCTGGTTCTTTTTGCTACAAATTGAAGCTTTGAATTTTGAGTCAATGCAAGTCTTGGGTGTTTACCTGTCTTTATTCTTGTTCACAAATGCTTAAATTGGGCAGATTTGAAGAAACTGGGTTAGGCGCTGTTGTAAGTAAGTTTTTTACTGACTATACCATAACATTTTTGCTTTAGATGTCTTGTAGAGACTAAAATGAGAGGCATTGAGACTACCCTTTTCCAGTTCAGTATAAAACGTCCTTGGTGTGGCCCTACCACCACTACATTTTTTTTTCATAATGTTAGAATTATTATGCGACCTGAGGCTCTAACCTAGCTTTCGCAAGGATTGTAAGCTTCTAACGGGCTTCTAAGTTATAAG
>NLAL01000306.1:2168-14750 GCA_002374735.1 Metschnikowia sp. 13-106.1
TACACTACACTACTATACTACACTACACTACTATACTACACTACACTACTATACTACACTACACCTTTATAACTGTAGGAGCTAAATTCGGTAGTACTGCAGCATTTGTTTCTAGCGGTCTAAACCTAAAAATGGCCTTCCTTATGCCCCTCCTCTACCATCTTTATACGAAGTACCAGGAGGAATTGTGATAAACCTGGGGTACCAGAACGGAATTTCAAGAGTCTTCCCAAGCACCTAGCAACCAAAGTGCACCAGGCGACGCAGTTATCCCCTACTTTAGTAGCCCTGTTCCTCTCTCTGGAGAACCATCAACAAATGATTATACTGAGAATAGCACCAACAAATGATTATACCAAGAATAGCACCAACAAATGATTATACTAATAATAGCACCAACAAATGATTATACCAAGAATAGCACCTGACCACGAATCTAACAGACCACTGAGTACTGACGGCCCAAAATCCTGCACTATATATACTTACTTTGTATATATTCACTACTACTCCTACTACTACTACTACTACAAAAATGTATAACTAAGCACCACTACTAGTGTATATATACTACGTACTAGTGACATGTACTGGTGTGTGTATTTGACATACTTTTATATGTACTGGTGTATGTACTGGTGTATGTACTGGTACGTGTACTAGTGACATACTTTTATATGTACTGGTGTATGTATTTGACATACTTTTTTATGTACTGGTGTATGTACTTGACATACTTTTATATGCACTGGTGACACTGTTTTAATACTACTGTGTACATGTTACTGCTGAGTACATGAAGTGACAGTAGGTACTTCTTTCTTCATGCCATAGATACGAAAGACATGAACTTTGACTTATAATGATCTTTCGAAGAGCTTCATTGGCTATACACACTTTCACGAGATACTGTACATGACTTGAATGACTCTAAAATGTGGATATGATACCATCAGAAATGACATGTACGTTTACTTCTTGCTCTGCTCTGTTCATGACCCAGTGTGCCATCCTAATTGCCAAGAGAACTACCCACAACCCCGTCTCTTCTTTTTCCATGCACTAGTCATAGTCCCAGTCAAGGTCATACTTCTTCCTCTTACTTCCTCTTCTTAGTTCCTCAATCTTCCAAAGGTCTGGTTGTGATACTGGTTCTTTTTCTTGCAACTTTTACCCTCACAATTAACTTCTTCTCCTTTTGAGTCTTAAGTCCTGGTGATGGTTTTTCCTCGTTCCTCGTCAAATCTCAGTACCTAATTCCTCGTCAAATCTCAGTTCCTAATTCCTCGCCAATCTCAGCTTCTAGCTCCTCACCAATCTCACCTTCTAGCTCCTCACCAATCTCAGTTCCTAATTCCTCGCCAATTTCAGCTTCTAGCTCCTCACCAATCTCACCTTCTAGCTCCTCACCAATCTCACCTTCTAGCTCCTCGCCAATCTCAGCTCCTGGTGTTGATTCTTCTTGTTCCAGCTTTCACAGTCTTTCCTCCTATTGCCGCCTATACCTCAGTACCTTAGTACCTCTTGTACCTTCTCTCCTGCTCCTGACCGCCTAGTCCTGATCTTCTATTCCGTACCTCTTCTTCCTTGCTCCTCATAACTCTCCATCGCTGTTGGTTCTTCTTCCTCTTCCTGTTACCTCTTATAAATAGTTCTTCCTCCTCTTCCTGTTTCCTCTTATAAATAGTTCTTCCTCCTCTTCCGGGTGTTCTTAGACCATCCTTCCCTCTCCTTTCTCCACCACAAGTCTGCCGTTGCACCACACCATGGTGCAGTTCCGGTCGTCGCCGGAAAAAACCCACTTCTGGAGCAACTGGAGCATCATGCGCTCGTAGTCGGCGTGGCCCACCCGAGGCCGCTGGAACTCAAACACATCCACGTTGGACCCGCGACTTTCTAGATCCACCAACTGGGCGTCGAAACTCTTGCCCACTGCAAACGTCCCCACCTGCGCATCCAAGCCACACGCCCGCGCCCCGCCCATGGTGCTCATGTACAACGCGTCGCCCACGGAGATTTGACCCGCATTCTCCTGGGGGTTTTTTGGATCCTCACTTTTAGAGGTGTTTTTTGAATCCTCACTTTCAGAGGTGTTTTTTGGATCCTCACTTTTAGAAGTGTTTTTCACACCCTTAAATCTAATTCCCTCTTCACTGCGCTGCCTCTTTATGGCCAAATGGTGAGACACTAGTATCAGCGCCTTGACTACTCCCAACATCGACTGCTCGTAGCCTCCCGAAAGATCCGTGCCCAAACCAACGTTTATTTGGTCTTGGTAGAGGTACTGGTGTACAGGTGCCTCTCCACTGCTGATGAAGGTGTTGGAGGGTGGACAATGGGAGATGGAGCATTGGCGTTGCTTCAAAAGAAGACGTTCTTGTGGCTGTAAATGGATGGCGTGGGCCACAATGGTTTTGCGGGTGAGGAGCTTGTGGGCATCGTACACCTGGGCATATGTTTCGTGTTCGGGGAACGTTTGCTGTACCAAACGGATTTCTTCAAGGTTCTCCGACATATGGGTCTGAATGGGCAAGTTGTGTGTGCCGGCCAAATCACCCAATGCACCCATAAGTTCCGTCAGACAACTGAGGGCAAAGCGGGGCGTTATTATGGGCTCCAAGGTGAAGTTCGGTGGGAAACTGGGATCCTGGTGCATTTTCCGGCAATGGCTGATTACTGCCTCGTTGCCTTGCATGCACTCCTCATACGTTTCCTGGTATTCGGGGTAAGTGGGGTTGCAGTCCATACACACCTTGCCCACAAAGCCACGCTGTCCTTTTTCCACTAGGAGGTCCGCAAACAATTTGGTGGTGTCGGTGTCGATGGTAGTGAAGTAGCATGCGCAGGTGGTTCCATTGGAGAGGGTTTTTTCAATCACTTTCCGGTACACATGGGAGGAAAACTGGAAGTCATTTTGTTTATCGCCCACAAACTTGTTTTCCAATTCAAAGGTATAGTTTTTGAGCCAGTCCAAAAGAGGCAATTCCGATCCAATGCCTACATTGGGGTACTGCAGGGCATGGATATGGGTATCGATGAACCCGGGGAAGAGGAATCTGCAGGGCCCCGAAAGATTGTGGAATTGGACAATGTCAATGCTGGGGTACTTTTGCGTGAAGAATTGCTCAGGGCTTATACCACTGTCGGCCTCATACTTGGACATGCCAATGATCTTTCCATACTGGTCTACGGCCATAAGTGTATTGGGCCTGATATCGATGTGGCCTAGCACTGGTGTGTGCACCAAAGTGGCGAGGTAAAGTGACGTCATATAAGATTATTGGAGGTGTATTTTGTGGATGGATGGTTTTGGTTTTAGTGGGAGGTGTTGGTGTTGGTGTTGGTGGGAGATTGTGGAGATGAGAATTTATAGCACTGCGCGGCGGCAAGTCCGCGGCATTTCCGCCTGGCCATGGAGGTTTGTTTGAAGTTTCCAGTTCACTTATCAAGACACTTTGGTGTTCTCGCCAACTTTAATTGCACATAGTGTGGAGCAGAATCCAGAATCCAGAATCCGGAATAGAAAAAAGATCAAAGCCAGAAGACAGAAAAATGGTCCAGACCCCAAATCCAAAATCACCCCAATGGTTTCATTGACTTTAGCAAAGAACCCCATTTTCTTATTTATATATATGTCTCTCTTTATTCATAGGCTATAAGTCTATAAATTTGTTTCGGAGAAAACTTCTTAAACTTCTTAAAGAAGTGAAAAACCTCCGAGAGAGAACACCAAAGTGTTTAGAGAAATGAAAGATCGCGCAGTGAGTTTTGACACCTCCGTCTATAATCGCGTTCTAAAAAGATCAAACGAAAAGCGTCGTCGATAGAACGGTACAAAGTAAGAAATGTTTTTGCGCGTTGAATCTGGCGTCAAAGGAATCAAATCATCGGTAAAGTCAATATCGATTCGGCGTTTGGTTGGTTTTGTGTAGGTGATTAAAGTCTTGATGTAATAATAATAGAGATCAAGCTTTTTGAAATCAGAATCTGGGCTTCCAACAGCGTATTGATTTGAGGGAGTTCCAGACATATTGCAATCTTGCCAGATAACTTCAGCCATGGTTCATTCGAAGACAATGTGTTTTACCTTTTCAAGAATAGCAGTGGAGTACGGTATTCCACAAAGAGGGCAACTAGTTGTTGGGAAGATGTGCTGGAGATCATTTCCAAGGTGAAAGAGTTGGACATAATCATAAGGATGATGAGTCCAAGTTGTTCTCTTGAACTTGGTCCAAACGAAAGCCCAATCTCTTGTTCCAGCGAGGTCTTTGATGGTTGCACTGGTAACCAAGTGATGATAGTAAAGCTTTGTCTGTTTGCTCCGGCTTTTAAAGAGGTAATCATTAAAGGTCCTGTCTTTATATCTCTGGGGAGTGTCCGTATAAAGTTCTTGAACACTCTTGATAAGGTCCTGTCGCAGTTGCAAGAAGTAGGTACCTCTCTGTTCAGCGTAATTTTCCCATTGATGTTCCGTCGATCCCGAGAATCTCTCACGTCTTAGGATCGTCTTTGTAATGTGAAAGAAGGAGTNCCCGAGAATCTCTCACGTCTTAGGATCGTCTTTGTAATGTGAAAGAAGGAGTTAAGTATTCTCTGGCATATTCACGAAGACCACTTTGAATCGCCGACATTCTTCCGTGCCGAAACGTCTTCTTGTACCTTGAATACTCTTCAATGTCCGTCAAATAAGCCCACCACATGAACACTCTCACTTCATCGCCCCGAAGGAGACTCCGAATTTGTGGTTGGTTTTTTAAATAAAGTAGTGAAGATACCTGGATGTTGGCTCTGAAAACAGTAAAGAACCAGTTATCGTCTTCAACCAAAACCTTGTGAATTAAACCAGCACGTAGACCTTCCAATTGCATTTGGATGTATTGGCTTTTCGGGAGGCACGGGTTTCCTGGCAGATCTGGTCATTTATCGTAAGGCAAGAGGTGATCACCTCGAAACATCACTGTATCCCAGACAACATAGCCAATGATTTGACTATCGGGTGTATGGACTAACCAATTTGGTCACTATTAGATGTGGGGATAGCCACTTTGGTCACTATTAGATGTGGGGATAGCCACTTTGGTCACTAGTAGATGTGGGGATAGCCACTTTGGTCACTAGTAGATGTGGGGATAGCCACTTTGGTGACTACTGCATGAGCCAGCAATGATTTGTTCAGTAGATGTATGGGACTAGACACCACAATTGTGCCTGGTACTCCAAGTACTCAGGGCCATACAAGCGGGTGACCAAGAACCACTCCTCAAACTGAATGCGGCGAACAAAGAACCGCACCAACACCACCATGCTGAGCACGGGCACCACCACCGTCCCCAAGATGAGCTACATTCCCCTAACGTACACCAAGAAACCAAGGTAGCTGGGGTGGCGACACCACGCCTGGATGCCCGAGGTACGGTTATGGGTTCCCCTCTGTGCTTCGATGTAGTGGAAAAACGACTCGCCACACTGGTACATGGCCAAAGCCCTCATAAGAATTCCAAAAAGGGATGTCAAGACTCCAGCCATCTCCCTGTGTTTATGAACGTCAGCAATGCCACCAATTCCTGATCTTTTAACAATGCACTAAAAATTTGATCAACCATTCCATTTCCACTAGAACTTCTACCGACAAGACTTCTGCTAAGGGAGCCTTGTTTGTGTGAGCATTGCAGCTAATGGGTATGCCAGATTAAAAGACTCGAATACACATACTGAAGGCTTCAGGTGGGTTAGGTATTAGGAGCAACTGCAAATAGACCAAAGTTGGAATAGACCAAAAGTAGTAAAGTGAGAGTAGACTATCACACTAAGATCAGACTGAAAGTAAGGAACACCGTGGGTATGATAGACTCACTTCGAAAACTAAACTTCTGAAAATTCTTTTGGCTTCATGAGATCATTCTTCCATCAACCAGCAACTTCTTTTGGTTATATAGTCTGTTTCATATTTGGCAGTATTGAAGATTTCACAGTGAGCTTTGAATGACTGATTCAGAAGATAACCAATGAAGTATCTAGTCCTGTACTCCCATAATGTAGTTTTCCATTCTATACTTGATTTGACTAATCGCGTATACACTTCAGGATTGGTATAGATTCGTAGTGAATTGCTCAGTAAGCTAATTGTATCCTTTTTGGAAAAAGAAATCAATTTCATCACTTGTATAGTTTTCTGATGTCAGATGTACTGCATAATTGGTTAACTTCCATTTTGGATTTGGATATGTTGGGTTAGATCCACCATAGGCAGGGCCATGCTAATAGAGGTATCATGAAAGCTACTCTGTCCGATCGTAATAATGGCCATTCCAAACGCCGTGTCATGGCCATCGTTGTACGAAGTACTATCATGGCCTTTTCGAATATTCTATAACAAGCCATACCATTGTTCTAGTGGGGAGTTTTTCGATGCCACATTGCTCTCAAAGTTATATAAGCTGCTTTGCTTCCTTTCTTTAAGAAACCATCGACAAACATAGTTTTAGTAAGGCATAAATGTACTAAAGAACATAACATGTTGGACCTGATACCTTTGGAATCGATGAACTTCAGGTGGTTCGAAGTTTAAAGGACAAATAAATTTCGTAGTTTCATCGGATTTAAAAGCTGTTCACAGCTATTCTTATATGAGAGACCGGCTATTTTCGTGGCTATGGTTTTACAAGAAATTATCTTGTAATTAGAGCAGCTCATTTTTTTGGAGGATCTCATGGCTATAGATGCTAGTCTCGAAAATTGAAGCAAGACTATTAATCCACTCATTAACATTTCGATCCGAAAATCTCTTGAGAAATTAGAATTGCAATTGGAAGAGCACTGAAAAATAGAGCACTAGAGGACTATACAGCATCGATTGATTAGTCCGACACACTCAAATTCCGGATTGATGTTGGAGTGTCTTGTGAATTCTTGTGTAAGCTCTTGTGTCTTATAAATTTTGGGTCTCATAGATTCTTGTGTCTTAACGATTCCCGTGTCTATGAACTCCTGTCTATGGACTCCTGTCTATGGACTCCTGTGTCCTGTCTTTAGACTGGCTTTAAGTTGCAGAGTAGTCCGAGTTCAAACATGGTGAGCTATATTATGATGATCCCTAGAAAAAAGACTAATAATTGTTCCAAGGGGGAAGGCATCCTTTTATAGTGTGGTGGCTGCTTTTGTGAAACGTATGCACAGTGGTCAGGGGCTTGCATGGCTGCGAAAATGTAGCCTTACTAATATATAAGGCCCCCCGCTGCGATTTGACTCACATTTTTCACCACTCACTTTGGCAGCAACTTTAGCACTCCAGTCGCACCCCACAGAACAATAACGAATGGTTAAAGACGAACAATGTGATGAACAATGTGATGAACAATGTGATGAACAAAAAGACGAACAATGTGATGAACAAAAAGACGAACAATAAGACGAACAAAAAGACGAACAATAAGACGAAGAAAAAGACGAACAATAAGACGAAAAAAAGATCGTTTGACACGTAGCATCAACCTCCTGCCACTCTATGGCCAGCCACCACTCCATAATTCAAGCTATGACACTTCTGGGGACTACTTAGAACATGGACAATATGTGGACTGACAGAGTAGTTATACAGGTCGACAAGTCTAGATGCTAATTTAAATTTGCAGATCTATTTCCTCTTGAAAATTGTATATGCTGATCAGTCTAGTCTAAAGACCTATGGATTGTAGAGTATGGATTAGGACTAGACAGAGACAGTATACAACTATACACTAGGATTATGCCTGGAACCTATGGATCTACAACTTCTTCTTCTCTTTTTATTCAACGATGCCGTCTACAGCACCGGGTATGAAACTTCAAAACAATTCATTGCCATGAATAACTTTTCTCCTCACTTCCTTACAACAAAGCACCCATAAGACCAACCACAGCAGCAGCTCCAATGGACTGGCCAAGCTGGTTGGCAGCTCCGCTTGGAACAACGCTGACGGTGGGAGAAGATGTAGCAGATCTGGATTGGACTCCGGTGGCCCTGGCAGCGGCGGCAGCAGAAATAGATTCCTCTGCAGCGGCGGCAGCAGCAGCAGCAGCAGAGGCAACGGAAGCCACCTCGGCAGATCTGGCAGAAGCAATAGCATCAGCGTCGGAAGACACAGCAGCAGAAACAGAAGGAGCAGCCGAAATAGAAGGTGCAGACGAAACGGATTCAGAAGCGTCGGATGAAACGTCAGATGAAACGCTAGATGAAACAGCAGACGAGCTTGCGGACGAAGAAGCGGAAAACAACGAGACCTTTCCGCTACAAGAGTCGGCGAAGGCAGCCTTGGCAGCGTCAGCGTTTCCATTAGGACAGATCAGGTCCAAGCACTTTTTGATGGCGCTCTCCTGGGAAGAACAAATACACGATAAGTCGCTCAAGTTGTCACACGAAGAAGCCTTCTCGACCTTAGACACACAGGCCAACAAACAGGCGGGAGGGGCAGCGGCAACTTGGTGCACGGAGGCAGCGAGGGCAACGAGGGCAGAAATCTTCAAGCCGTACATGATGAAGGAGATGGTGATATGAAGAAACGAGTGATGTGGTGGATGGAAAAGGCGGTGTGGGAAAAAAATAAAGCGTGCGGTTTGGGTTATGTGTGCAGGTCTTCGAGGGTGGCGCACGCCCAGCCTCCTATTTTTAGCCTCGCCGTCTCCAACGTAAACAAACATCACGTGGCCAGCACAATTTAGCTTTTTGCCCGTTAGAGTCCACCCAGCACTCGTCATTTCTTTTCACCATTTCTTTTCGCCATTTCTTTCTTCATTTCTTTTCACCATTTCTTTCATCAGTTCTTCTCAGAATTCTATTTTTTTCCCTCTTTTTTCCTCTTTTTTCCTTTTTTTTTCCTTTTTTAGATCTTGATTTGGGCCGTGAGCCCCGAACCTCTGTACACCACCTCTGCAGGAAAATCACCAATGAGCACCAGAATTTCGGCCACCACATCCACGGCCAAGTCACCGTTTAGAGCTCGGCGGAGAATGTCGGCCCCGATGCCTTTGGAGATCTCAATGGGGATCCGGGGCGTTGTATACACTCCCGGAGGCACCACCACCACCTCGCTATGCTCGACATGCGCTAACATGTGGTTATCGTAGGATGCAAAGCAGCTTTCGATACGGGCATTGATCTCCATATTGGAGAAAGGGTTGAGGAGAGTCACCTCTATCTCCGAACTCCAAAGATGGATCGTAGCCCCAAGAAGAAACGGACTGTGTGTAGACCTGGTCTCTGGCGTGGTATGGTCTGTTGTGTGCAGATCTGAAGTTATATGCACTTCAGAACTTACAAACATTCCCCCATATATTTCTGGATCTGTTTCGTAGTCAATTTGGGGAACCTTCAAGTTTCTTACCTCGACCTCCCGGAGCATTTGCGAAAGTGGATCATCTCCTTTTCTTCCACCAACTCCAATAAACGTGGAGTTCGATCCAGAGATCACGTGACTCAAGAAGTCCTCCACCACCACCCGTTGCAGTTCCGACACGTAGAAAAGACTCAACAGTGTAGAGATTTTCTGCCTTTTTTCACTCTCTTCAAGGAAAAAACCAGACATCTCCGCTGTGCCGATCACCGTGCCATTATAGAAAATATCGAAGCCCATCAGTTCTGAGACGGCCAATGTCATATTCAAGCAATTGGATATTTCAAAATCCACCACGATTTCAATCCCTGTTTTACTTGTTGTAGCCACCACTATGTTCTCCACCTTGGCCTGCATACTGGCCAAGAACTCATCAACGATCGTTCTTCCCATGCTTTGCGTGCCCATAAGATGCTTGGATTGAAACACCAAGTCCTTGATCCGCGTGGTTACGAGCTTCAGCAGGATATCCGCCAGAACGATATGAGCAGACCAAGGGGGTATTTCGAAACCTCCATTTAAAAAGGTACTCAAAAGACGGCCCACTTCCGTAGGGTTCTTGACCTCCACTTCCGTATTCGGAAACCATGCAATTGCATTGGTAAATGGCTCTTTTTTATCCATGGAAAAGGAGACTTGGCCTTCGAATTCGCTGAAACTCACCACTTCTTGGCCTACCCCTCTCTCCCTCTCTCCATTTTTCTGGACCTCACCTTTTTCTGTCTCTCCACTTTCCTTTTTGGGACCAAAAATGTGCATGGTATAATTCACTCTGGATGCTTCTGCATAGAAGCCGGAGGACTTTAGGGGAATCTCCATGGCCACCGTTGCCTTTGTGCTGACCACGGCTGAGAGTTTCTCGTCTTTGGTGAAAACCTCCACGCTCAAGTCCTCCAAATTCGACTTTGTTTCCGAAAAAAAAGGCTGGAAAAGCTGAAGATCCGCCGGAAGCGGAACGACCACCTTGTGTGGAATCCGGAGAAAATCCAGGAGCCATTTGGGGAGGTTCTGGTCTGGCTGGGTGTTCACATAGGCACGGAGCATATTGTCATTGGCCAAAGAGCCCATAAATTTGTTGAATGGAGAAATGCCATCCAGACATTCCTCAAGCAATTCCAAAGCCACTTCCGAAACAAGAAAGTTGATATTGGTGGTGGGAATGTAGGAAGGCCTTATGTGCACACCACTTGTATTAAACACACCCAAGCGACGGAGTTTCATGTCACAGTCCGGCACTGAAAGCTCCCATTGCATTTTCTGGAGGTCGTAATTAACGGGCACCTTTTGGGGGCTATATGCAGACACACTAAGGCTGAGTTCTTCTTCACTTAGAGAAAGCGAGAGATTTTTGAGCTCCAACGCCGTCAGATTGGAAAACGTCAACGGCACTTTGCGACTCAAGGTCTGATCCTTTTTTGTAAATTTGAAGAGCCTTTTTTGGATCACAGGGTCCATTTTCACGGATACTTCAAGCTCCTGTGAAGGCTGCAGACACAGTTCGAAGTATTTGCTCAAAACTGCAAGTCCATGCTCTTGCAACGCAAGGCTAGTATTGAACTCGATGTAAGAAAGCCGGTTATTGGCCAAACTGAGCGGAATCCGGGGCACAGATGCACTGATCACGTGCGTGGGATCTAAGCCTCTTGCACCCACGTAAACGTCACATTTATCTGCAGTAGCCACCGAAACACTGCCAACCATGGCTGCAGCCATGAACATGGAGAGCCGGAGAAATGGGTTGCGGATCAGAGAATAGTGGGAGGTTATGCTGGCTATGACCTGCACACAGACTCCGTCGTCATCTACCGATACCACAGACACGCTTTCGGCATTTGGACTGAAGCCCTGCTCCACGATATCCGAAACGTCCAAAACCTTAAGTCCAAAATAAGCTAGTAGGACCAAAGCAAAAAAAGCAGCCAATGAAAGGAGGAACCGGGCACTCATCGGGGCCTTCTGTGCAGGCCGGCCACTTTCCAAGTCTCTTGCGTCCCTAGGAAGAAGAGGAGCCGTTTCCGACACCAGGCTCTCCACAGATGGACTTGGGGGATAAATATAAGTATCCTGAAGCGGAGTCGAAACGGCTAGAGGAGGCAGCAGAGACCGAAGCACCTTTGCACTCAACACCGGGCGGAGTTTAGGTTCACATAATTCGTCCAGTCCTGGTGGTTCATTGCCCAATTCGTTCAGTCCTGGTGTTTCATCTGCGTAATGTCTCATTCGGGGTGTTTCAGGCCATGTTTCATGTGCCGGTGTGCGAGGTGTCTGAGGTGTTTCAGACCTCTCCCCCACTGAGCCAGAAGAATGTACTTCACATGTTTCAGATGAACGTATTTCACGTGTTTCACGTGTTTCAGAATTGTTTATTCCACTATCACGTGTTTCATCTTGTGCTTCTGTTTCACGTGTTTCACCTTCACGTGTTTCACCTTCACGTGTTTCAGAGTCATTGGTCTCACTTCGTGTTTCAGATTTCCCACATGTTTCAGCTTCCCGTGTTTCACATGCTTTTTCAGATGCTTTTGTTTCAAATGCTTTACTTGATTCATGCACTGACTGCACGCTCTCTCCAGTTTCTGTCCCCGCCTTGAAACACTGTTTCATGTGTGTGTCATCTTCAGCCCCCTTGGAGCCCAGAGACTCACTGGAATCGCCACCCAAATTGGAGGTTTGGGGCTCAGTTCCTATAGAGGCGTCCTCTTGTGATGGGCTGGAACTTCCAGTGGTTTCTGCTTTGGTATCTGCATGTTCCAGTGCCTTCTTGGGAGCCTTCTTCCCACGCTTCTTGGTATTCTTCTTTCCTTTTCCATTCTTTTTTGCCATTGCGCAGTCTCTTCAGAATCTTTCAATACCGTTGAAACTGAATAAGTAAGGAACAGTTTGGGATGAAACCGGCTTGAAACTTGGTGTAATGGGTGTAATGGAGGGAATGGAGGGAATGGAGGGAATGCAAGCCCCTGCCTATTTGAGAATAGTGACTAGAGATGGGTCACGTGATACGCGCGTGACGTCTATTATACTTTCCTCCCACCACAACTACCGCAATTCCACTACTCAGAAGCTGTAGAAGGGATCACCTAAAGTAGGGTCAATTCAGAATATTGCAAGCTCAATTTAGGCCCAATTAGGAAAAAAGATTGCAGCACCACAATTTCACACATGGTCTCCCACTGCATTACTCACTGTGGCCCTAAGTGGCTTGACTAACGTTGAT
>NLAL01000141.1:0-45232 GCA_002374735.1 Metschnikowia sp. 13-106.1
TGGCTCTTATCATTTAACCATCATCTCCCATAAGGTTGTGGCTCGTGTGGTAGTCATGAGGTGGTGGCTATGAGGCGACGACTGAGAACGCACCTAGTCACTGCATAGAGACGAGCAACATTGCGCACTCTGTGGCGGCGGTTTCAACGGCCATATAAAGGTACGGGCTCGCACCCCCAGATTTGCCACTTTGTAGCAACATTTCACCCCTATTCCCAACATGACTATCCAGACCGTGGCTAAACAATTGACCCAGACCACCAAGTACAAGTTGAACAACGGCAATTACATCCCCGTTGCCGGCTTCGGACTCTACCTATTGTCTCCACAGGAGACCTTTGAATTGGTCTATGAGGCTTTGACTCAGGGGTACCGTCACATTGATAGTGCAATGGTGTATCACAACGAGAAGGAGGCTGCACAGGCCATTGCCAAATTCATTGAAGACAATGACAATGTTTCTAGAGAAGACATCTGGTTCACCACCAAGGTGTGGAACACGGACCAGGGCTACGAGCAGACGAAAAAGGCTGTGGCCAAGATCGCCCAGGATGTCAAGGAATACATTGGCTACGTGGACTTGGTGTTGATACACTCCCCAAATACCTCCAAGGAGAAGAGAGTTGGCACTTGGAAGGCATTGCAGGAGTTTTACTTGCACCCTGGAAACGATACTCTCCAGATCCGCACCATTGGTGTCTCTAACTTCGGTATTAAGCATATCGAGGAGTTATTGAACAGCGAGGGTTTCGTGGTGACTCCAGCTATCGACCAATTGGAGTTGCATCCATGGCTGCCTCAAGTCAAGTTGCGTGAGTACTTGACGAGCCACAATATTCTCATTGAGGCTTACTCGCCTTTGACCCAAGGCCAGCAGCTCCAAGATCCCGAGTTGTTGGAGTTGGAGCGTACGTATAAGGTGTCCAAGATCGAGATCTTGTTGAAGTGGTCTTACTTGCAGGGCTTCATTCCGTTGGTGAAGACCGCCACCAAGAGCAGAATCAGGGAGAACTTCAACATTTTGCCCCCCAGCCACGGCACGAGTGACCAGTTGCATGATGGCTCCAACTTGGGAAAAATTGATTTGGATATCAATATTTTAGAGCGTTTGGATAAACCAAATTCTCACCAGATCTTCTGCTTTGGAGGAAACGACCCAACAGAATACGAGGATTAATTGCACTCCATATATTAAAACTCATTATATATTAAATCAGTAATTACATATCGATCATATTGTCATATCATTTTTTCTTTTTTTGTCTATCATGAAGTGTAGAATGAGTATGTTTAGCGGAGACTATTATAAAATAAAGTAAAAAGTAAAATACGACATACAGTAGTATAAAGCAAAAAAAAAAATTATGAATTATACAAAATTTATTTATTGAAGACTACTAAGAGAACATGGTTGATTTATGCCTAGAGGGACAGATGTACAGATGTACAGATTCTCATGAGTAAATTGTTGCTACTGCACAGAGCACTCGCAGCAACCGTTTTACTAAGTTTTACTAAAGGCGGCTGAAATTACACGCGTATATAGGGCGACCATGCCGCCCTAATTACCCCTTCCTCTACGTATCATTCTTATACTCTATTCTTTTCATCCTTAGGCTTTATTCCGTTTATCTTTATATCCTATACTCGATACTTGCAATACAATGGCACCAAAAACAGCTATCATTACCTACTCCCTTTACCAGCACATTGGAAAGTTGGCTTTGGCTCAGCAACAAGGAATCGCTGCCGCGGGAGGTGTGGCTGATCTTTTCCAAGTTAAGGAAACTTTGCCCGAATCTTTGGTGCAAAAATTGGGCGGAATAAAGTCAGATTTGCCAGAGGCTACGGTGGATACGTTGAAGGAATACGATGCATTCTTGTTCGGAATTCCTACCCGTTTCGGAAACTTCCCTACCCAATTCAAGTCGTTTTGGGACCAAACCGGGGCGCTCTGGGCGGGCCAGACCTTACGGGGCAAGCCTGCAGGACTCTTTGTGAGTACCGGTACTTTGGGCGGAGGCCAAGAAACCACGGCAATCAGTACGTTATCTACCTTGGTCCACCACGGTATGGTGTACGTGCCTCTAGGATATGCACACCCGGGTCAGGGTGACAACTCCCAGGTGCATGGAGGTTCGCCTTGGGGTGCAGGCACTTTTGCTGGTGGAGACGGCTCTCGTGAAGTGTCTGATTTGGAGTTAGAAATTGCTCGCGCTCAAGGTGAGAGTTTCTTCAACATCATCAAGAAGTTTTGAAATTCAAAATTATATTCAGACTTATATTAATTTTATTGAAATAGACACATTGCACATTTTTTGAGTGTTGCAGCGAAGAATATTTCTAAAGCTATCAAAAATGTAATGGTATCTTGACTAACGTATAGTTGACAAAATCGATGGCTTTTTTTTTCTTTTTATTTAGAATATAGTGAATTACCGTAGTAGCACAAAACATTTACAATAGCTCGAAAGTACCTAAGCTAGTGTAGTATTATAATACTGATGCACCAATCATCGGTAGGTTCTTTGTGGCTTTTTGTAATCTTTTCAAGATAATCGATTGGTCCATATACTCAAAGTAGAACATCAACAGAAATTTTCTAGCAAATGATTTTAAAAAGTACCCAGACTGAAGTAGCTATTCAGATTATAGAGCTTTCCTTAAATTTTATAAACATGGTGACACACATTGGCTGTATATACGCCTTCAGGACTACGGTTATAAAGGTCTTTATCTCTCACCATAAACATTTTACAAGTTCAACTATCTCTGAAAATATTGTCATTCATAATTTAATAAGATTTTTTTATACCGAAAGAATAATTTGGATTTAAGAAAGCCGTAGATAAAGCCGCTAACTTTACGTTAGCCATATCCAGGCCAGTTAGTACTCAAAACCTTCAGGACCTAATTGTGGGTTGTATAGCCACTTGATATATAAATCATTTAAGTCCATATTACCATAAAGTAACAAAAAGTGTCTTTGATGTTAAGTCTCTATATTCGTAGTCACGTGACATAGATTGTAATGAGGTGCCACAATGTTCTCTCCATCACTGAATGAAGTATTGAACATGTGAGATGTGCTGACACATGTGTACAGGGAATGTGTTACTTGCAGTACAGCAAAATTGGATAGAGGGACAAGGCTAACAAGGTTTCAAGAAAAGCATATGATA
This sequence comes from Metschnikowia sp. 13-106.1, assembly GCA_002374735.1. Lineage (NCBI taxonomy): Eukaryota > Fungi > Ascomycota > Pichiomycetes > Serinales > Metschnikowiaceae > Metschnikowia > Metschnikowia sp. 13-106.1. The sequence continues at coordinate 3,183 of NLAL01000141.1, forward strand.
AATGAAGTCTTGGCTTGCAGAGTTGTCAAGTTTGACTTCGGACAAGGGAAATTCACAAGTCCGGTGTAGGAACAAGAGAATCCAAGAAAAACTGGTAATTAAAGAAGGGTTACCTCTCAAGATTGAGTCGTATCAGAATTGACCTGTAAGTCACGAATTGCTAGATTAAAAATCGACGTGAATATAAGTGATTAAGATGGTAACTACAGTTCCACAGTTGTTAGAATTATTGGAGACCAATGTCATAAATCTTTCCAATATATGTGAAATAATATGGTAAAAATAACATGAATTGGGCCCTAAAGCGAAGTTGTTATGTTTTCCAATAATCATGGCAGAAACCGGTTATCACGACCGTGTTCTGTGAATAAAGTGACTTCCTGACTCAAACTCGTGTGTGCTTCACGGGATCCTCCAAAAGAGTATATACAGCAGATCAATGTACAACTCCATCAAAACCTGGTCTTGCTGAGTATTCAAACTTGGAATAATCTGTAAATAATTGGGGGAAAAAAAAAAACTCCAAAAATTGTCTTAGGTTACGGGAATTACAATTTTTCGGATAATTATACATATTCGCTTAATTTCAGTAACTTCACTTGCCTAAAATTAGTCTGTAAATATATCTAGTAATCAGATCCCGGAAATTCTTGTGGTTGTTCACTCTGAAGTTAGCCTACAAAATTGTCTCTGAAACTTGGAATCCCATCAGAAATATCATGAATTTGCAATCTTGTGAGTGCACGACATAATCTTCTTGAATTAAAAAGTTTGCTAACTATAAAAAGTTTATGTGAACATAGTGAGACCCATCTACTCCAGTGTATAATGTTAGCCGTTCTGGCATCATTTGAGCGTCGCACACCTAAAAAATAAGCTCACCTCTCAAACATCAGCACGCCAACACCGAATCAACCAAGTATTCAGTGATGAGTCACAAACCAGTCAGGCAAGACTATATTGCCAAAATCAGATATAACAACAATTTGCCTGCACCGCCGCTAAACCCCAAGTTCATAAAGTATAACACCACGGAGCACGTGACGCAGAAACAGGAACACCAGAGTCTATTGAGTTCCCTTTTTCGCAAGGAAAACTTCCACCAATTCATCGGACAAATTGATGATGATTTTGGTATGACTATGGACCTCTTGCAAGTACAGGGGTTTTTGGATGGCTCCAATCCCGATGTTATCTTCAGCAACAACGCCATTCCCCTTCACGCCAAGGACAGAGCTTTGCTTAGAGATGCAGGAATCGGCAAGATCAACAAGTCTGAGCCTGGTGTTTCCTTTTTGAGAAGAACAGAGTACATTGCCGACAGACAATCTGCAGTCAAGCTGGAGGAGAAAGCCGCCGAACTTCTTAAAGACGATGACGACAAGGCAGATCCTGAATCACAGCTCAAAGCCGTGGAAAAAAGCTTTGACGATGCCCAGGAGTCGCTTTCAAACTTTGAGCTGTTCAGGCATCCCCGCAAGAAGCACTTACGTGCTGTACTGACGTTCCAGCTTTTGCCCGATACGGCAATGATGGATACCAAATACTTGACAGTGAAGTTTACGGGGTCTGCTTCGATCAATAGAGATTTGGATGCATTGAAGAGAAAGCAAAAGGACTCTTATGATGCCACATTGCAGAAAGATGCATTAAAATGTGCCATCTACAGGCCAATTACTTCCGAGGACGGCGAATGGGTGAGTCTCTACCAAAACAAAGATGTACGGTCGCTCCGTGAGTTACGCGAAAAATTGGACTCTGTGGAAAGAGAGCAGCCAGCCAACTCCTTAGCGGATGATGACGAAAACTTAGACAGTTTCCGGTTCCGTCACTACAAGAACTATGACATGAGCTACCAGCGGTCCAGCAAGCCATACGGTGAGTTGGCTATCAAATTTGTGTCGGATGAGAACACTAAGAAGCGGCGCGCTGCCTACTACAGCCCCATCTCTGGAAAGGTGGAATTAAAGAAGTACAGAGCTTCGACAAATACCGAGATCAACCGCTTTTTACACGACAGCACCGTGGATGTACTCAACTTTAAGTTGCGGGAGCCCAACACAGATGAGTTGAAGAAAATGGACAACATTAGGTCTGAATACGATCCTATGGAGTACGAGGGAGACGAGGATGAAGAACCCAAGTCAGACGTGGACAGCGACGTGGCTGACGAGTTTGACAAAGCCACGGAAAACGAGTAAATGTATAATATAAAACTAATAAAATGTCATAAAAGTATATAATAGTTACATAATAACGCAATCAGACTTGAGTTTCTGGAGTGTGCCCTGACTCTCTTTTGACTTAAGATCTTGATCTTTTGCCTTGTCCTTTGATTTGTCTCTTGGAATCTTTACACTCTTTAAAGTGAATTTTTCGGAAGCAGTGGACTGATTCGACTTCTTCTCTAACTGGTCCAATCTTTTCTCCAATTTGTCCAATCTTTTAGTTGAAGGATCTGCTTTCTTTGCCGGATTCCGGCGTCTATCATACTGTTTTTGGAGAAGAGAAGCATACTTGGAATCCTCCTCTGCTTGAATCTGCAGCACTAGGCGCAAATCCTCATTTTCACCTGCCTCATGGCATTCACCAGGAATATCCGTAGGCCCTAAAATCGGTGTGAAATCTCCTGCATAAAACATATCATTGCCTCCCAGTATACTGGTCAAAGATTGCCACACGTAAGCTGCAGACTTTGCAAAAGAACCATCCGTGATCAAAACATAAAAGACGTCACCAACCTTGTAGAGCGTCGAAAAGTGGTTGTTTCGAAAGAAAATCGTCACTGTTTCGGGGTGGAGCTGCTGGTGCATGAGCCGCAAGCCGTGACTGGTGAGCTGCGTGCTATTTTCATCGAGCCATGTTCGGATCTGATTCAGAGCCGGCGTATTTTCGTGCTGGAGAAGATAATCCTGTATGGAGTTAAAATCCTGGTGGTTGAGAAAGATAGAGTAGATATCTTCATTTTTATCTCTCTTTTGATCTTCATCGGTCACGTAAATATCATCTTCATCATTCACATAAATATCATTTTCATCATTGCCCGGAGAAATGCACCAGCCGTGCGCGAATTGCAAGCCAAAAGCACTAAACACCTGAGCAGACAAGTCTGAGTCCTGTACCTTTCCCGTGACTAAATTCGGATTAACTTCTAGTCCTGTATGGAGAAGTGGAAGACTATTGAGCAACTTGTCTAAAACTGCCTGTTCCAAATCTGGGGTAGCTAAGAGAATATCACCCAAAGCGGCAATAACATCCGCACAGGACACACTTCCGCCCACGTGACTCTGAAGTAGGCGTCGGAGGTTACCCAATTCAGAGGGGTCCCGGGGATTCTCCAGGCGCTGCAGAATGTCTTCCCCTAAAAGTAGTGTATTCACTAAGGCAATAAGAGGGCATGGGCCGTTGGAGACCTGGAGTAAGATTGGCGTGACCTGTTCATAAACCAGCCACTTTATGCTCTTGACCGGAAACTCCATAGTTTGTATGGTCATTCTGCTCAATGTTCTGTCGATTGTCGTGAAATCCTGCAACTTTTGTCAGCTCCTATGAAGTCTTGTTAATGTTCGGTATCGCTTAATTCTTTATTGTTTAGTTCTGTTAGATTGTATAAAGTTCGGTCAACTTTTGTAATGAGATTCTGTCGTTGTAGCTTAAAGTTTTGTAAATGTTGCGTAATTTGTAATTCAGCGAGTATATCTCTTGTATTCTGGTTTTATCCAAATATCTCTAGGTCTTCTATACACTGCTGCGATTTCTGCACCTCCTTTTTTTCAGTAGCCTGTAAGTAAAAAATTATATTTGCAGGAAATCGACCCTATCTATAGAGTGGCCTGGCTGGGCTGTGCGAAATGACTATTAGATGGCACTGTATTATATGCAGTCCGATAGCATTGAAGAGACAAAGATAATGAATGCGTACCAGAAAAAAGTGACCGGTGAGACCAGCCTTAAGAGGCGTTTCCACTGTCCTGCACGTATTTTACTGTTAAGTTTCTGTATGAAGGCTTGGCTGGCTGTGCATTGAATCTCTAGTGAAACAAACACTGTCCCATGTTCGTGTATCTTCTGATTTCTTGTCTTTTCTGATGCGATATTTTTCTCCAACTCTCCAACTCTCCAAGGGTTCCTTAAAATTTCCTAAATGTTGATATTTCCATGATTCTCATAATCTCCATACTCTCCATAATTCTCATAATCTCCATGGTTTGCGTGGTTCTCATAATCATCCATCAGATCCATGAATTTTTCAAGAGTCTCAGAATCTTCAGGATTCTCCAGGACTCTCATGGTTTTCATAGTTCTAGTAATTGTCATAATCTCCACTATCTGCTGTCATCACGCGAATTCAAATGAACAATCTCACTATGATGGCAGCCATAAGTGTGGCCGAAAACAACAAAAATCCGTAGCACTTGAACACCTCCTGTTGAATGATCTTTTCTCCGTCCACATCGAAGTTACCCCGGGCTAAAATATTTTCGTTGATGCTCCGGATGTTTCTGCGCGCTCCAGTAGGCACGGCGTTCTTCGAAGGGTACATGATCTCGCAAAACTGCTCAATTTCCCCCAATTTGATTCCGATCTTTAAATAATTCGGATCCTTGACGTTTGACTTTTTGTTGATGATCCGAATGTATTTCCGGAAGATGTTGACCACGCCTGGAAGCGTGCGGGACTCCAAAATAAGTTTGCACGTGGTACCCTTCCTGATTTTCACGTTGCGGTCCAACACTGCAGGGTTATTGTAGATTTCTGCTAAGGTAGCAATGGCCATAACCTGAGGAATGGCGCAGAAATTGAAGCTAGTAGCCTCTTTGATGAGAGAAAGATAAGTCAAAACATCAGTAGCATGTTCCAAAGCATTCAAGACGAGCTCATTGATGCATGCCACACCATTCTCTCTGTCGCTGGGGTTTTTGTGGAAATTGGCCAAAGCAGTGGAGTACTTAGACCAGATTTCCTTAGGGTAGAAGGCCCGTCCATCCTCCAAATCCTCATGGTAGTCACGTGTGATATTGACTTTTTGCAAGAACAAGCCCATGGACTCAGAGAGCTGGTAGTCGTTGGCTTGAACTTCAGGGCTGGCAAAACCAGCCAAAACCATAAGGTCCGACAAGCCCTCCCCGACCAAACCGGCTACGTAATGACAGTACAAGTCGTAATCTGCCACAGTTTCCACGCCGTTGGTGTTGAAGTCCTCGTCCAAGATGTAATCGGCCATACCAGCACCCATTTTAAGGGTGATGCGCTTGATAATGTCTTGGTAAGCAGGCTTCAACTTATGGTACTCGGCCAAAATGTTGTCAAACCCAACCAATACCGCGCGGTCTTTCTCTTGAGGTCCATTGCCATCGAAAGTCCAGTCCTTGGAGTTCAATTTCTCGTGGAAAGACCGCAACAAGGGCACCTTGATCTTGGGGTCGATGGTCATATCATCCTCCACAGTGTCCAATGCCCGCAAAACCAAGTAAAAAAGCATAACAGCATTTCGTAACTGAGGATGCAATTCCTTAATCACAGCAGAAAAGGACCGAGATGTCAAGTCCAAGTATTGGTAGCAGGTAACCAAAGTAGGTGGTGCATTAGTAAGGTCGAGTGGGAACATCGAGCTCTTGAACCCCATGTACTGGATAACCGCAAAGAGCTCGCTGGGGTGAGAGAGGAGCTGGACGATTTTGCCCATTTTTGGTGATGTGATATTAGGAGGTGTGACTTCAGACTAGACGTGAAGAAACTTTAAACGAGTGTGGTCTAGGGAAAAACATCGTATAGCGCGCGCAGACTGATTTTGTCGAGATGGCACAGGAAAAGGAAGACTGCCAGAGAAGAAGAGGAGGGGAAAGAAGGAAAAAATTGTACAAAGTATACCTAATAAGAAGTGAATGTGCACTTGGAAAAGGATAAAGATAAAAAGGTACGGTAAAATTAGTGGAGATGAATGTGTACGAAAGTAAGTACAGCGCAGGTAGAGGAAAATGTCTCGTTTGGTTGCGGGTTCCAATGGAACTCGAAACCTCGAGACGGCGCGCTCGAGCATGACACGCGCGAGAAGTGTTTTGCTGTCCCTATTGTTCGCACTGACTCCGCTTGAATCTGATGATAGGTCTAAAGCTGAGCCGTACTTGCGATTCATACTTCTGGTGCAAGCTCGTCTCGGATTGCCTGTGACGAGTGCTAAGGTTTCACCCTTGATCGATTATTCGCTCTCTCTAACATGATACATAATTTCCGTGAAGTAATTCTTTAGGCATCTTCTGTAACATCCTCAACAATTCCATCTTTTGGTTTCATAGCACGCGGTGTTTCTATAATATCCTGTAACATAGCACTCTTGTCTTTCTGTGACTTGATATTTGATCTCTCCATATCGTGATTCCTGAATTAGCACTCTCCTTCCTGTAGCATCCTCTAATCTAAAACCTGATACTTTTGTAATATATTACGATCTTTCAGTAATATGATACTACCGGTCATTATGCAACATAATTCCTGTGACATGTTACCTAATTTGTAGTACAACGCCTCTTCTATAACATGTTTCAGTCATTGTGACTTTGCCGACAAGGCAATCTGAAATCTGTCACGCTTTTGGTAACATCTAAAATGTCACTGTGATTGATATAAAATAAACACCAACTCGCCAAGAGCAGAGCAAAAAAAGTAGCTCACTTGCCGCTCTCAATTTTCTCAAACCACTTTCTTGCATCCTTGATATTTTCCAAAACCAACAAATCCTCCTGCCTATTCGAGTAATTTTCCTCGCTACTCCGATCTTTCAAAACAACCATAATAAATAAGTTGTCCGTGAGGAAATCAATGTAGAAATGTGACCCATTCAGCCCGCGAATCACCAAATTGGTGAAGTTCGACCGGAGCTTATAAAGAGACTGCTTATAAGTCTTGATGATATTCAGAATCTTTTCGAACCTTTTGGGATCTAACGCATCAATGTTTGAAAGGTTGGAGCCCTGTTTCTGTCGTTGGATTGACGCTGTCAGTGAAATCACCAAAAACGTGGTTTTCTCGAACAAGATGATTTCTTCGGCTTCAAGAACCTCGTTGAATCTTAGCAATGTGCTATTAAACAAGTTCATATTAGGAATTAAAGAACAAACAATCTGCGACCATGCTTTGTAAAGGGACTCGTCCCAAATGGATGTAGGGAACCCGACTAGTTTGAACTGGAACGGGTTCGAGATCCTCTGTAACTTCTCCATCATAATATGAAACAACTCCTCCCTTTTATCCAACTGAACCAAGTCCATTTTATGTAGCAAAACAAAGATTTTGGCGTCCGGGCTAAACTTCTGCAAATTTGTGAGCGCTTTGACGAAGATCTCAATATCCTTATTGATGGATTTGGACTCCACGTCAAACACATGGATCAATACCTGTACCATTTTAAAAATATGATCTTTTTGCGTCGTGTAGTAGTTATCCATAAAAGCATCTTGTCCCCCACAATCCCACAAGTTTAACGTCATATTGCCCAAAAACCTCAAGTGAGAGTGCTCGACGTCTATGGTGGCACCTAAACGGCGAGTATCAAAGGCAGAGTAATTGGAGAATATAATGGAGCGCATAGATGACTTTCCGGACCCGGACCGGCCCATTAAAAGGAGTTTCTTTCTCAGTGGCTGGGACATCTTGAGTGGTGACGGATGTTTTATTATGTATAGATAAGCGCAGTTGGAGTTAATGACGCTGGTGCACAGGTGCAAATGCACGTTAAATTCTGCTTATTGTCTCCGTTCTCGACAAACACTTTGAAATGCTCAGTTGAATTTCTATTCGTTGTAATTTGAGTATTCTGAATAAGTATAAAATGGGATCATTTCTTTAGTTTTCAAAAAAAAAAAAAATCGGTCTTTGTCATCCTTTCCAATTGAGTAAAGTATTGTAAAATCATAAGGATTAACACCTTGCTCTAGCATAAGATTATTTGTCATCAATGAGAGCTCAGACGAACCTAACGCTATTTGTTACAAGAAAAGTTCCAATTTGAGATCTGAGATGTAAGGTATCTTGGTTGGCTAACGAAGTCTACAATGTTTGTGTCAGGAAACGCAGTCCAATTCGGATACAGAGATGTAAGGTATCCCAGTCGAGCAACACCTGCATATTACACAACTTTCATTTTTGTGCAAGATTGCATACAGTTCACCCAGTGTATATAAAAGCGGGAGTTTTCTCTCCTTGGACTAACTAAGGAGTTTCTCGACTATTCTAGTTTCAATACATACCATGATAATCTTTAGGACGTAAGGAATAGGTTGACTGTATAGACCGACAGCGCATCTAACCTATCGAAGTCAGTTTGGATGCGGTCATATCAAGTGAAAATTACCGGGTTCTCACCCTATCAACGTTAGTCAAGCCACTAAGGGCCACAAGGAGTAAGGTAGTGGCAAACCATTTGAAATGGTGGTGCAATCTTTTTTATGTCGTTAAGTTATCTGCTTCTACTTCTTACCGTAGAAGCGCACAGCGCCTCCTAGAAATTTGGCTGTTACTAGGTGGTATCTCCATCTACGCCATATTTCCGGTCTCTCTAACTTAAAATTAGTGACTATGCTTACAAATTTCCTGACTGGAAAAAACTTTAGAGAGACTACCGCAGAAGACGGAATATTGCGAACTTTTGTTCGAGTTTCTAAATTTATATCGATGCACTATTTTTCTCAGTGACTCTGTCATGAGTGGGGTTACACTAACCATGCAACCAGACCACAGCACTCCTCCGCCCTGCGTCCATTTCCGCTTCGCATGCACTCCCTACAAGCCTATAACATACCCGTACTCTGTAATACGGCCTTAAGACTTCCTAAAAGTACATTTTCCCTGACAACTTAAGGCAAAATTCCATTAGCGATTCTCAAAATCGGAAATTTATAGCCCTTAGTTGCTAGCATGAGATTAACATTTATTAGAGCTGCATATAGTTCTCTGGCTGCAGTGAAAGCCACACCTCGCAAATTACGAAGAATGCGAAGAGCATCGGACTCCGGAGTAAGCGAGAATGTGGAGTTGAGCCAAAATTGATGAGCCAAAAACCAGAGGGTTATACCAGTACCAAGAACTAGTGTGGCCGAATTAGTTTCAGAAGAAAAGAAAAAAAAAATTACTCAAGCTTTTAAAAGTCACCGATGACTCATTTACGGGGCCGGAACCGGCGATGATAGGCGCGTCACGTGAGCGGTGCTCATGCCCGCCACATATATATGTATCTATATCACCAACTAATGTAAGTCTATTTTTTTCGGTTATTTACTTGATGTCTTTTCTCAAGGAGCCTTTGGGCAGACTAAAGTGGGGTTTCGTCCCTGTCAGAAGAATCGTTGACGAAGATGGAGAAATTGTGGAAGCAGACTCCGAAGTGCAGAAGATAGGCTTGCAAGACAACAACTACGAGCTGGAAACCAAAGAAGCTCCCGAATTGTTAGAATATAGAGACGAGGCTAACAGGCCGTGGTGGCGTTTTTTTGACGAGTATGAGTATCGCTGGAACAAGTTCACCCGCTCCAACCATAAATGGTACAAATGGTTTGACGAAAACGACACACCTGCTGAGAGGAAACTCATGTGGAAAATTGATATTCTCTTGACCTTCTACTCTTTGATGGCATACTGGGTCAAGTATCTTGATCAAACAAACTTGAACAATGCATACGTGGGTGGATTGAAGGAGTCCATTGGTATGAAAGGTAACGACTTGGTGAATACGCAGGTACTTTTTAACGTGGGAAACATCGTGTTTCAGATCCCCTTCATGTATGCGTTATATGGTCTTCCTTTGAACTACGTATTGCCTTGCTTGGATCTCTGTTGGAGTGCCTTAACTATTGGTACCTTCAAGGTGAGCACCGTGGGTCAACTCAAGGCCATTAGATTTCTCATCGGTGTATTTGAGGCACCGTCGTATTTGGCATACCAGTATCTTTTCGGAACATTTATTTTCAACCCAGCCATGATTGCCCGCCGTTCCATGGTTTACTACATTGGTCAATATTTGGGTGTGCTTACATCTGGATTGGTTTCTGGTGCCATTATGCGTGCTTTTGAAGGTGTAGGGAACTTGGAGGCCTGGAGGTGGATTTTTATCATTGATGGTGTTGTTTCTGTGGCCGTCGGTATAATTGGCTTTTATATGCTTCCTGGCACGCCCACGGACTGCTACTCTATTTGGTTGACAGATGACGAGATCCGGTTGTTAAGAAAGAAGCTCAAACAAAACCATACTGCAGGCAGACCCCAGATGCACTTGTTCAAATCCTTGGTTTCGAAGGATATTTGGAAGCTGATCTTGACCTCGTGGGAATTTTACGTCTTAGCCTTCTGGAACATGTTGTGTTGGAACAACAGTAACGGTGCTTCGGGTGCATACATCTTGTGGTTAAAGTCGCTCGGTAGATTCAGCGCAGGAGAGCTCCAAGACTACAGTGCTTTAACGCCTGGGCTTGGAATCTTGTGGCTCTTCTTGACTTGCATGTATGCAGATTTGTTCAAATCCCGTTGGTCGGCCATTTTCCTTTCGCAGGTGTTCAACATTACAGGTAACGTGATCTTGGCAGTTTGGAAGGTGCCTGAGAGGGCCAAGTGGTTTGCATGGTGTATGCAGTACTTTGGCTGGGCCATGGCTCCTGTATTGTACTCGTGGCAAAACGATATTTGCCGAAGAGATGCTCAAAAACGTGCGGTTGTTTTGGTGGTCATGAACATGTTGGCACAAGCTTCCACCGCTTGGATGTCTGTCATCGTGTGGAAGACGAAGGAGGCTCCAAGATTTTTAAAAGGTTACTCATTCACCGCTACGAGTGCCTTCTGCTTGTGTCTTTGGACCTTAGTTGTGTTGTTTTTTTACAAGAGGCAGGAACGGAAGTTCGCTAGACAAAACGGTATCGTGCTTTACAACTCGAATACCGACCCAGAGTCCACTCCAGTTACCAATGAGGATGAGAAAGAATTTTCTCATACTAATACAGACTCCGCATCCGCTACAGACTCTGAGAAGAAGCAGACTTAGTCGGCCTAATTTATTTAATAGATTGAAATTAATTAATAGTAGAGACAAAAACCAAATCGATGAATGCGAAAAACGTCAAAAATAAAGTGTCTCACTATGATCTCTTGTCATTTACCTGTATGGAATGTGTCCTTAAAACTTAATGATTTCGTGTTCTCCTATTGTTCTCGTATTGTTCTCTTATTGGTGCGCACACATGTACGCGGAATTTCGCGGCTGAAGATATGATACAAACGAAAAAATTCTTTTCATCTTCAGTCAATGAAACTTACAGATTTATTGGACATGTCCGCATAACAACGTGCACCGCACGTGGCGCGCAATTCAACTCTTGAGTATTTATAGTGCCCAGACCTCTGCATTATAAGATATAAAGGAACAACCCTTCAACCCCCAGAAACCATCTTGGCATAGATACCTTTGATTTTTCGAGCCATTGTGATCTTTCTTCGCTTTATATAGACTGAGATTCCGCCCTCACACAACCAAAACATGCTTTGGTTCCTTTTCGCACCCATTTACTTGGGGCTTGTGGTTGCTCGTATCATTGATAATATTGATTCAATCCAGAAACAGATTCAAATCAGACAAACACCACAGGGCTCCATTATTGATGGACTCTTGCCACAATTGTCCACTGAACAAACTGATTTTCTCATTTCTAAATTGCTGGAGTTGAAGAACTTCAATGGTACTTCCTGTGAGAAATGTCACCACAAGGTGAAGTTCGCCAAGAGCATAGTTGAAAAGGACCCCGGGTATGAGCATCTTGTTGCTTTAATCTTGTACGAGTATTGTCTCCTGGAGAATAACAACAAAGATAAAAACTGCAACTTCGTTGACTTTTTCATCTTTACCAATACTCAAAATACGGCCGCTGACAGCTTTGCCCAAGATAGCTTCGGAAGTACGACTTCGATCAACTTTTTTTCCAACGATTTTATTCAAATGATAAGGCATATGAACGTGTCCTCCAAGTTGACTCTTGATTCGTACTGTTACTACAAGGGAAAATATTGTAAGGCTCCCCAGACCCCCGAATTATCTCTGATTATTGATTTGGACTCTATGTGGCCCGAGAAACAGCAAATACACAATTCAGAACCAGACTACAAAAACCAAAATAGAGACTTGTTCAATGTGTTACATATTTCCGATTTTCACGACGAATTACGCTACCAGGTCGGCCTGGAGGCTAACTGTTCCCAAGGGTTGTGCTGCTTACCGGAATCGTTTAATAAGGAGTTAACTGGCTCCAAATACAACTTCACAAACGTCTACAAAGATGCAGGAGCCAATAGCACTATTGCTCTTAATTTCTATCCAGGTTCTTTCTACGATAATGAGACCTTCCACACGGGTGATTACGAAAACTTTCCGAAAAACAGAGGCTGGAATTGGGCCCATACACCTGCATCCACTTTTGGAAACTATGAATGCGACCCACCAGAAGTATTATTCAACAACAGTTTGATTTACATAGCCTCTCACTCTCAGTCCAAAAACTTTGAGTTTTCTATTTTTACGGGAGACATCGTGGATCATGATGTAGCACACTGTGATGCTAACGTGACCAAGTTTGCTGAATTGAGGTCGTATGGAATTATGAAATACTACTTGAAGGACCTTCCTATATACCCAACTTTGGGCAACCATGATACTTTTCCCTATGGGCAATTGGCTCCCCACAGATTAAACAACGTCACTTTAAATGAGTCAGTTTACCATTGGAACGACGAATTGATAGCCAAGCTGTGGACTTCAAATGGGTGGTTGAACGAATCTTTAAAAGCAGAAATGTCTTCTCATTACTCGGCTTTTTCTACAACCACCCAGCGTGGTCTCAAGGTCATCTCGTTGAACTCCAACTGCTATTACCAGAAAAACTTGTACTCTTTTATTGACATGGAAAACGAGCCCGATCTCTTCGGACAGTGGCGGTTCTTGATTGATGAGTTAGTGGAAAGTGAGAAGAAGGGCCAGAGAGTGTGGATCTTGGCTCACATCCCTGCTGGTGACACTGATGCACTCCCGATTCAATCCAACATCTTTGCCAAAATTGTTGAGCGGTTCTCGCCGTACACTATTGCTAATATCTTCTATGGCCATACACACAAGGACCAGTTTAAGATCCTTTACTCGAACAATTCTATCCCCATCAACATGGCCTGGATTTCCCAGTCTATTACCCCTCTTGGCCCATCTAACCCATCATGGAGATATTACGAAGTTGAGGATGAGTCGTTTAACATCGTCAACGCTTACAACTATTATACGCCTTTGAATGAGACTTGGGTAAACGGATCTGAAGAGCCGGTGTGGTTATTTGAATATTCTCCTCGTGTCACTTATGATCCAGAGGGCAAATGGCCCAAAAGCGCTCCCTTGAACGCAACTTTCTGGGATGAATTCGTCCTCAAGCGTTTGGCCAATCAACTGGATGTTGACTTCGCTCAGTTGTATACAAATTATGTGTACAGAAACAACCCATATGTCCCAGATTGCAAAAATGGCTCTTACATTAGCAACGAATGTTATGAAGATAATTACTGCTACAATTTGGGGTTCAAAGTCGACGACTATTTCGCGTGTGTGGCCTAGCCGTCACGTCCCCTTTGAGTATACACCCTCCGGGCGATACGGAAATAGAATGCAGGATAAAAAAATTTATTTTGAATACCAAATTTAGAAGTAGCAACTAGCTGTATGAGAATAACCATCGAAGAGTATTTGAGCCCTGTCACTATTGCTGCAGAGTTGTGCAGTCTGTACTTGAGAGAATAACGCGGAACTAGTTTGCACCCATTCAGTGCCGCTCGGAACAAATTTGCCTGAGACAAAGAGATTTGGAATTCCTTGAGCACAGATTGATTCGGTTATAGGAAGCTTGTGCAATCGCCTAGAAATCGCAATATAATAAGGCACTTTAGAGTATGCCAGCACTTTTGAAAAGCGTATGGGCTCTCAATGAGACAGACGGTGAGCACTTGGACTCCTTAGATAAAGCTCTTGATTTTCTCGATCTATCCCTAAATTTAAATCGAGACTCCCGTTCATTTTTTCTCCTCAGCACAAGTCAGAGTACCTATTTCTTGACTGCCATTGCTATATTTGTATTTTGCTATGTGGGGGCTTTTTCCGTCATCATATTGTTTTTCTTTCTAGCCCTAATTGTCGCTCTTCCCTTGATAGTTGTGCTGTTTTTCGTTACTTCGGTGATGAAACTCGAGAATTGCGCTGTCTTAAATGGTAACAGGCTGAATTTTAAAGCAAAGTCTACTGCTGATATGCTCATAGCCAAAGATGAACACCGGGAAAAGCGCACACTTTAGTCTTACCAAATATGTGGATCCGTCGTTGACTAGATTTCATCTGATTATCTAGAGTTCCACTTTAGCAAGTATTAGCTACCAGAATATACCTAGGAATTGCTCACTTAACTCAATTTCAAATTGTATTGACTGGTATCTTCCTAAACACTTCCCATAAATTCTAACAGCTTAGAAAGCCTCACCTATTATCAGGCGCATAACTATCCTTGAAGCCTCCTCTGAAACCACCACCCCTTCCTCTAAAACCGCCGCCTCTTCCTCTGAACCCACCCCTCCCTCTCCCGCGGCCTCTAAAACCTCCACGCATACCGCCTCTAAAGCCTCCTCCGTATCCACCACTGAATCCACTCTGCTCCATTTCTTGCGAAGCTTGTCCTCCGTATATTCCACGTCCAAATTGCCGCCCCTCTCTGAATCCGGGATCCAAGTCAATTTCCAAATTCTGACCATCCAAATAGGTTCCTTTCAAAAACTTCATGGCATTCAAGGAACCTTCATCCAACTTATATATGACGAAACAAAAGCCACATGGAGTCAATTTATTTCGGTCGAGACCCATGATAATTCTATCTATAGTTCCGCATTTGGAAAATAGCTCGTGAATCTGCTCCTCTGTGGTGAAGTGAGTCAAGTTACCAACGTAGATAGTTCTCAGGGTAATCGATTTGGCAATGTTCTCAAAGTTGGCTCTCCGGATACATTTTCTAATCAAATACTGCGAAGGCTTATCCAACCTGTCGGCTGAATTCGTGTATCTTTCCTCTATAAGCTCCATGACGTCGATTGAAAGAGAAGTAATGCGAGTTGGGTTCAACAATGCGTCACGTGCACATGTCCATGTGAAAACTTCTACGTACCAATTTTATTTACTGCTAATCCTATAAATTTGTGTGATTTCTTTTTCTCTTTTTTGAATACAAGCAAGACTCAAACTGAAACTTTTTCAATAATCATTATGGAGCACAGCTCACCAGAACTATTATTTACCAGCAGCTAACCTTAGGTTGCACAATACGCGCAAATCACATCAAAGGGCATTCGTCGCACCTGACTCGCGAGAAGAACTTAAACCTCACGAACTATTACTCCTCGACCAGATCAATGTTCAAGTCGGTATTCAAAACCGGCATTCGGGGTGTTTACAACGTCTCTGACAATTCTTCTTTTACATCAGAGCTCTGGTCAGTTTATCCAGCAAAACACCGGCAGAATGGAAAGCTGGCTTCGGTTTTCATTCTCGATAAGCATAAGCTTGAATCGCATGTCAACCGCTTGTGCTCACAGTCTTCTAACACGAGAAATCCCAAGGTCATCATCAGCGAATATTATGAGCAGATTAAATCAGAAATCTCCAATTTAACTAAACTAAAGCACCCTCAGATTCTTACGGTTCTTGAGGTGCTAGAGGAGACAAAATCTAAGTTCCTCTTTGCAACAGAGCCTGTCTCTGGCAATCTTTTGTCAGTATCGCTTAATGACGAAAATCATCTAAGCATTCAAAAAGGGTTGTTAGAGATTTGTAAAGGTTTGCAGTTTTTGCATGATTTTTGTTCGACCATACACTTGAATGTACAGCCGTCATCGGTATTTGTCAATCAACAGGGGGACTGGAAACTTGCCGGATTTAAATTCCTTCAGAATTTGAGCGAGATGAATGCCCAAGACCAGCGTAATTACTACATTATGAGCAACTCATCTGTGATTGAATACGCAAATCATAATCTCAACTTCATTGCGCCAGAACTTGTCATTGATGACCATTCAGAGAGGTTGTCGACTGCTAATGATGTCTGGTCATTAGGAATGATGATATTTTACCTATACAACCAAGGGGACTACATCATCAATTGCCCAGATATCAGTAATGTCTCTGATTATAAAAGAGAGCTCAGGAAGTTCGAGCAAAAGTTTTACAATCATAGACCAGCGGAGCTCAAATATTTACTCAAGCAAATTCCTGAGTCATTATATCCAACTATGATGCATTTACTAGCCAGGTTCCCAAACGATAGAATGTCCATTGATCAGTTTATGGATTCCGATTTTTTTAATGGCAGCTTGATCAAGCTAATGTGGTTCATTGATGAGTTCACAACTAAGAGCAAAGAAGAAAAAATCATTTTTCTTGATGGAATCCTCAGCTCGGATGATATTTTATCGCTGTTACCGAATACTTTCCGTAATGCGAAGCTCTTACCTTTGCTCATTGAGTCCATACAGTTTGAAATAAATCTTTTGCAATCCAGCAAAACATTGGACTTAAAAACTGACCTTTACATCAGTAAAATGTTACAGGTGGTGTTCAACATTGGAAAGTCTTTGCTGAATTTGTCATTCCTGGATAGGATATGTGATTCTATCATGAACAACAAAGGGTCCAAAAATTCGGAGAGTGCTCTTATGAAACTTGCCAAAACTTCAGTAAAGGTGAGACTATCAATGGTGAACAACATTGAAACCATTTCAAAGAAGCTTTCCCAGAAATCTGTCGTTGATATAGTCAAGGATTTGTCTGAGTTTTGTTTGGCACCCTTGGAAATAGTCACAAAAGACGTGGACACGAAGGAAGATCAAATAGCGCTTCAGGATACTTTCCTTAAAAAACTCTCGTTAGTTGCGCCAGGGTTTGAGTTCCCTTACATGAAGAACACACTCTTTCCATTGCTCTGTCAAGTGTTCAAGACTACAACTATACTTTCCACGAAATTGGAAACAATAAAAACGTTCGATATGTTGATTACAAAGAAAATCATAGACCGAGCCATTGTTAGCGATCAATTGCTCCCGATTATAGAGAATTTGAAGAGCAGAGACAAACGTATTGTGAAGCAATTACTAATATTTTTTGTTAATCTTCAACGCAACCCACAATTCGATTTGGACTTGGAAGTCTCTGCTGACAAAGTTTTGAGTCAGTGTATCAGGTTGGTGTTTGGATGCAATGACTGCACTAAGCAAGAATTTCAGCTGTTTATGGCTTCTATAGAGAAGATTCAGCTGAAGATTGTCAAGGAAAAGTTAGACAGCTTGGGCCCGAGTGAAGGTCAAAACTCCGCAAGTTTCGATTCTTTGATCCACAATTCACTGATAAAGCTGATTCCCAAAGAAGCTCCTATCAGGACACCTGTGCTCAAACCGAACGCAGACTTAAATAAGGAGCAAAGCAAGAAACAAGCGAGCAAGCCTTTGACTTTGAGATCGTCTGCCCTGAGAGTACAAAGAGCTAGTAATCACGATGTTTCGCAGCCCCAAAGAAATCTTGATTTTGGTGCTACAAATGCAGAGTCAAACCGTTACGCCCAATCGGTTGCTAGCAACGTTAAAAGTCAGTCTGAACATACGGAGGATTTTGGCACAATGCAAGGTCTGATGATGACATCTCCTTCAATTGATTGGAGCAGTACAACTGTAATTAGGCCTACTGTCGGAACCCCAGTCATGCAACCAAAAAATAGCAAAGAAGGAAATGGTAATNCGGAACCCCAGTCATGCAACCAAAAAATAGCAAAGAAGGAAATGGTAATGGAGCTGCTTTAGCAAATACCAAGTTACCCCCGGGCTTTTCATCTGACACGGTGTTGAAACCGACCTCTACCGGATCCGGATTTCAGACTGACAAGGCAGCAACCCGTCATAAGGATCCGAGTGACTTACTAGATTTTTTGTGATCAAGAAGACCTAGAGATAAATAAACTAGTTAGTTAGTCTTTTAATGAAAATAAGTCTTACGAATAGTTTGTTACTTGTTTTCCTTATTAAAACCTTACGTATCTCAAGGAATCGGGTCATAAATATGCATAATGATGCCTAGTAAACACGCTTGGCCGGTGGAACGGGTTTACAGTCGTTCTCGTCCAAAGTAGTCTTAATGACATCCCTGTAGTCCAACTTAACTTGGTGGCCAAAATCCTTTTGGTAGGACAAAGTATGTTTCATCCAGTTCACATCATCTCTTTCTGGGTAGTCATCTCTAGCATGTGCTCCTCTGGACTCCTTTCTAGCGGCAGCCGAGTAGGCCGTTTGGGTGGCACAAGTCAACAAGTTTTGCAATTCAAGGGTCTCCACCAAATCAGAGTTCCAAATCATGGATCTGTCGGTAGTCTTAACATCTGAGAACGATTTGTCGATATTGTCGATGTTCTTAACACATTCATCCAAGGTATCTTGCATTCTGAAAACAGCACAACCCTTTTGCATGGTTTTTTGCATACTCAATCTGATCTCAGCAGTAGTCTTGGAACCGTTGGCATTTCTCAACTTATCGAGGTTCTCAATAGATTCCAAACCGAGGTCCTTGGACACTGGCTTGAGTGGAGTACCAGGCGTCAAAGAGTCTCTGATGGTGTGGGAGACAGCTCTACCAAAAACGACTAAATCCAACAAGGAGTTGGCACCCAATCTGTTGGCCCCGTGAACAGAGGCACAAGCGACCTCACCACATGCCAACAATCCAGGAACAACCTCGTCCTCACCCTTTTCGTTCTTTTTGAGAACCTCACCAGTCCATTTCGTGGGGATACCTCCCATATTGTAGTGAACAGTGGGTAAAATTGGAATTGGCTCCTTGGTGACATCAACACCGGCAAAAATATGAGCAGTCTCAGATATACCTGGCAATCTTTCCTTCAAGACAGAAGCAGGGATGTGGGACAACTGCAAATGCATGTGGTCCTTTTGAGGGCCAACACCTCTACCTTCATTGATTTCCATAGTAATAGCCCTGGAAACCACATCTCTGGAAGCCAAATCCTTGGCAGATGGAGCGTAACGCTCCATGAAACGCTCACCTTCGGAGTTGAGCAAGTATCCACCTTCTCCTCTGGCACCCTCAGTAATCAAACACCCGGAACCGTAAATACCCGAAGGGTGAAATTGCACAAACTCCATATCCTCCAAAGGCAAACCTGCTCTGGAAACCATGGCGTAACCATCACCAGTACAGGTGTGAGCGGAAGTACATGAAAAGTAGGCTCTTCCATAACCACCAGTGGCAAGGACCGTCTTATGAGCTCTGAATCTATGCAAGGTTCCATCTTCTTGGTTGTAGGCAACAACACCCACACATTCGCCGTCTTGCATCAACAAGTCCATAGCAAGAAACTCGATAAAAAAATGCGTGTCGTGTCTCAAAGATTGCCCATATAAAGAATGCAACAAGGCATGACCGGTTCTGTCTGCGACGGCGCAGGTTCTGTAGGCTTGACCACCCTTACCGTACTCCTTAGACTGGCCACCAAAAGCTCTCTGGTAAATTCTTCCCTCGTCGTTTCTACTGAACGGAACACCGTAGTTCTCCAACTCGTAGATGGATTCTGGAGCTTCTTTGGTCATGTAGTGAATGGCATCCTGGTCTCCCAACCAATCAGATCCCTTCACAGTATCGTACATGTGCCAGTGCCAGTCGTCCTTGTGCATGTTGCCAAGAGCAGCATTAATTCCTCCCTGGGCAGCCACAGTGTGGGATCTGGTAGGGAACAATTTAGAGACACATGCGGTCTTGAAACCGGCTTCGGCCAAACCAAAAGCTGCTCTAAGACCAGCACCACCGGCTCCAACAACCACACAGTCGTACTCGTGATCGATCACATGGTACTTTTGGCCCAAATACTTGGTAGCATTCACGGTCTCTCCTTTGACAGACCCGATGACCTGCCTTGAGATTCTAGAGGTGGAAAAGTTTCTCAAACTCCTTAACATGGTAGTGG
This sequence comes from Metschnikowia sp. 13-106.1, assembly GCA_002374735.1. Taxonomy (NCBI): domain Eukaryota; kingdom Fungi; phylum Ascomycota; class Pichiomycetes; order Serinales; family Metschnikowiaceae; genus Metschnikowia; species Metschnikowia sp. 13-106.1. The sequence continues at coordinate 23,246 of NLAL01000141.1, forward strand.
TGAAGATGATTCTTGAGTGTGATTGGAGAAAAATTCTGCTTCGCAGCTGCTGAGAAACGTTACATTGGCATGTATGGGGTACAGGTGGGTAATAGCCAAATCCGCGGGCTCTGATTTGCTGAGCTGGTGCGACGCAAAAGCTAAAGCCGAGGGCCCCGGGGTAGCCCTGACCACTAAAAACACACAACAAACTAGAAAAAAAGGCAGCATAGATGAATCTGAAAAAAACGAACAGGACAACAAACAACACTCTTCGAATTTGTGGTAGATTTGATGGAGAATTTTCATATTTATCACTTGTATTTGCTGTATGTGGAACATCCAATCGGGGCCAATTTCGCATTTCAAGATCTCCATAATCCTAATTTCTCCGGGTATTCCTACATTAATCTACAATAGACTGTAAGGTTAGAGCATATGAAGATATATATAATATAAGAGTAAGCATATTAAAAAGAACGGAAAAAAGGGCAAAATAGACTCTTCATGAAAAAAAACAAAAAATTTAAGGGGCATACTGGGAATTGAACCCAGGGCCTCTCGCAATTTTGTCCAATAGAACACCCAAAGCGAGAATCATACCACTAGACCACACGCCCTTTTACAATCTTGTGACACATGGAATTGACTTGATTGCATACAGGAGTCTAATAGAGTCTAGAACATGAAGATCTACTCAGCATGAAACAAAATGTGCGAATGCAAGAGTTTTCTACGAGTACGAGTTTCCTATGACGGAATAAGGTAATGATAGTCATGAGGAAAGAGTCTAGACCTATCATCTTTACAGATATATAATGGGAGCAAGAGCCTTTGTGAAGGAAGAACTCCATTACTTAATCTTAGATAGTGGCTAAAGCCTAGTGTCGCATAATAATTCTAACAATATTGTTGGAATTCGTGCACGACTCGTAGGATTTTTCCGGACAACTTCTTTTTTGCTCTTAGTTAAGCAATGGAAGTCTTTAAACTGTTAGAATTCAGGGGCTCCTTTGAATATTTGGTCTCTGTTTGAAAAACAAATTGCTTTAAAGGTGATGTCATTACGCGAATTGTATCCATGTACAGTGTTTTTCAAACAGAGACCAAATATTCAAAGGAGCCCCTGAATTCCAACAGTTTAAAGACTTCCATTGCTTAACTAAGAGCAAAAAAAATTCAATATGAAGTATTTCAGTTTAAACCTTTTATAAATAACCTTTGAATACTAATTGAACGGGTGATTTCCTACGAAGATAACAGCCATTCAGAATACCTTAGAATCCCACAGCTTCGGTCGGTTAGTAAAATGGATCCTGGAAACGATCCATTAGTTGCCAAGTTGTTAGAAGCTTAGACCCGTTGCGAATACAGAACAAAGATCCATGTGGCATAATAATTTTAACATACTTTTGAGAGGTAATTGTTGGGGCGCATAACAAAGCCACGTAATTCATGCAAGCTGTCTCTAAATTGAAGAGTATTCAAGTTTCTCTTCACTATTCTAGAGGCATTCCATGTAAGAAATGTATTTAAAATTATGTATTCTCTTTGCCCGAGTCTAACCGCTTTCTCCAATCTTTGTTCATTACTCGATCTCAATCTTGGTTTTACTTATCAATTCTATTGAATGACAGTCAAACACTGCAAGCCATTTCTTGTTACTCTATCGTTGTATGAGCCTTACGCAAACATGATACAAACAGTCAATGAGAGCTGGTATACAAAGGAGGCTTTGAAATCTTCAGAAAGGTGGCCAATAATACAGCCACAGGCTTGAATTCAGAAAGCGGATATCAGAAGTAAAAGGAGTTAATTCCAAAGCCTGGTGATCTTATAAAGTTGCAGGGTGGACGGTGAATGCGAGGAGCAGTGACACTTCCTAGAAACTAGATCAGAGATCAGACCTCTCAACATATTTATATATGTATACCGCGCAGTTTTACCAGAAATTTGGTTGTAAACACTAAGTAAACTTTAAATTGATTCAAAATTATTATTATCGTCAAATGGAAGATCTCAAAACTTTCCAAAAAAAAGAATAAGACAAGTACTGAATGTTCAGCAGTCTGTCTAATTTCCCGAACAGTAAGATGTTCATGGCCTTAGTACTAATGGTTTCATGAACAAAAACCTATCCTACTTATCCTTAATGACATTGGCTCTATGTGTAGTTTTGTCAACGTCTTTAATGATTATTGGCTAATCTCTATTTTCGTTTATGTCAACTCCAGAAAGATAATGAAATAAGACTATTTACTGCTCAACTACGTACACCAAGCGACTAAAACTTTAAGACTTCTTTCAATAATTATGATTCTTCAGGGCCGATGATTTTTAATGGAATGAGCAGTGGGTTAGACAAAAAAGTTGCAATTGTGAAATAAATGAGCTGGCCACAGAGCACTCCGCGTGAAACTTAAAATGTAGCTTGTATTTGATGTGGTATTGGAGCAATCGTAGGGATCGCAGTATTCCCAAAGAACCATAAGAAATGAAATGGACTGATGATATAAAATCATGATATACGAATGTATTAATAGTCATCCAGAGCTAAAATATAACATCCTCCTCAGTGTTCTCCAAAACATCGCCTTCGCCGAGAGCCAATTTGTTGACGTCACCCACAATTTCGGCTTCACTGGGCTGAGACTTGACGGTCTTGTTCTTGCTCTTGCCCTTCTTCTTTCCACCAACCACAGAAGATGAAGGAGAACCGGCCTTGATACCTGCGGCTGGGTCTTCTGGATTCGAATCTTTATTTTCAACGTCATCTTCATTCTCAATAGCAGCATGCTCCCTATCCCTCTTGGCCAATTCTTCGGCTTCTTCGGTAGCAACAGCTTCTTGCTTTTTCTCCTGTACTTTCTTTAATCTGTAAAACTCCTCCCTGTCCAACTCATCCAACTCGGAATTGATGTAACTAATGGTATTCTCAGTCTTGGGGATAATCACATGCTCAATGGCATTGACTCTTCTATTTGTTACCTTAATAACTTCGTCTAAGATGATGAATGCAGTTTGCAAGGAAGCCAATTCAACCAATGTTTCAACTGCCTTCGTGTAAACCATCTTAGCCTTCTGCACTTGCTGTCCGCCTCGGCCTAAACCGGTCATCTTGAAGTCATTAATTTCTTCGTTGACATGACTTTCGAAAGCTGGTAAGTAAACACCGGACACGTTTTCCTGTTTGGCCTTGATCTGGAACCGGGCTTTCTGCACACTTTCGATCACCTGATATGAAATATTGTCACCTGTAGCATATTGCACTTCTGCCAAGGAAAAGGCAGCAGTTTGCATGACTCTTCCCATCTTTCTCTTGGCATCGTCGATTCTCTGTGTAATGTCTCTAAATCTCTTGGTCAATGCCTCTGACTTTCTTTTCAATAAAGAGTGCCCTTGTTGTGCTCCCTTCAACTTGCCCTTCATGAGCCCCAAAGTCATACGTGTTGGAAATACTTGCTCCCTATTGCCTGCACCTGACATTGTGTGTTTGAATTGGCTGACGGATGCTCGGAGTTTAGAGGGCGGTCAAATCCGCTCGAGGGTTTCACTGGACGACCTCAGGGATGTACAGGTGCGAGCTGCGCGAATTCAGATAAGAACGAGGCCAGCATTTTCAGAACGCCATTACAGGCACAGTATTGTAATCACGAATTTATTGATCGGGCGAACTGAGATACATTTTTTTAGGCATAACATAGTTTCGAGCCCGAGTGGTCTTATTTTGTACAGGAAGACATAAATGTTATGCACAATTATGACCACACTGTGGTACTGATCTTACAGTTGTAAGCATCGCTAGTATGGCATATGAGAGCATAAGTAACATGTTTTAAATTAGCTTGATTTATTGAACATGTATGGAGTATATGACGAACTGTATTATGGAACATGAGCACCATATCACAGTGGACATTTCGAAATCAAAACCTGCCAAGCTAGGCCATGAACTGTTTGATTTTCGCATGTGAGATCTTAATCCCGAATTATGCATTCTTGAAGAACTCATCATTACCTTTCAAAAGCCATGTAAACATTCCCCGAAAGAAAGCTTTGTAGGTAATCCTAATGATAGCCCTTAACACAAATGTGGAGGCAATAGAAAATTGGGAATCAGATTCTTGATGTAGTACACGTGGTTGCAGTTTCCACACTCCATTTTACCTTCAATGATCTGGGTCTCCACGAGCAAAGTGTGCAACTCTCTCAAAATGGCCTGGTCATCTTCCATAATTGGGTCTAGATTCTCTGGCTTGGTTTGAGGGAGAGATGTGTTACCCAAGTCGCTTGCAACTTTGATCACAGCATTCCAGTCTAACCTCTCCAACATATGTACTATAAACTCAGCATTGTACTCCAGCTCTTCTTGTACAAGTTGACAGTCTATATATTTTAGTGGAAAAGACTCTGTAGACGAGTCACAAGATTTCACTGCACATTTAACAAAGTTTGTGGTCAAGAATTTCATTGGAGCTTGTTATTGTGGTATAATCTTGGAACGGCTCATCACCAAAAAAGTGAGGTGTACTGCATACACAATTTTATCTGGCTTAGGTGGGATAAAACTAGATATGAAGATCGATGGGATAGTCAGAGGCTATTTCAAACTTTGAAGCCACACAACCTTTCCTGTAAACTCTATTTTTGTTTTTTATTTAATTTATTTCCTCAAAAGTCGGAAGTTCCACATGAATTTATGCAATGGCAGGATTTTGTACGTTGATTGAATGAGCCATCTCTGAATCAGTCCTAACATTTCCTTTTAAATGGAAAAGTATTTGACTCTTATTGCGATTTATAGGCCTATAATCAGCACTGTCATGTGAAAGCTCATGCTGGGTGTTTCGCCTGAATTTTTTCTCGCCACTTGTGAACCGCAAAATTTTCTTGTGCAATTGTTGAAGATTTTCAGTCGGAGAATCGACTAAGATATCGCTAACGAGAGATGCTAACCAGTTGCACCTCAACTTGTCACCACTTTCCAAGTAAGCTTTTCCAAGAAGCTGAATAATTGTATCACTGAATAGCTGTTTTCTGACTGCAGATTCAGAAGATGTCTGGCTCAAATACGAAACATTGGTTTGCTTATCAAGTGTAATTCTGATTCCCTCCAGTACCTGTACCAGATCAAAGACGAGCTTTGCAAGAATTTTGTCAATTAACTCGTACTTTTTGAGTTCGACGCATGCCTCAATTGCGTATTCAATAACGCTTGTAGATATCAAGGGTGCCCCTTGTAAGTCTGCTTTATGTAAAATGGGGTTGCAGTGCCATGCGAGCATAAAAGCAGGTAGGATAAAGTTTCTTGAGTCCGAGGCAATTTGAGTTGGCTCAAGATATTCCATTAGCAGCTTTAAAGTATCAGGGTCATTCCTAATAACTTGGTATTTGATGAGGCTCGCTAAAATGGAAGGATCCTGTTGAATTATGCTGGCTAAATGATCAACTTTCTTCTTTGCAAATTCATGGCATTGTTCGCCGTCTACCAAAATGCTTTTCACATGCTTAAATTCGGGTAGCGTATCATACACCAAAGCCTGATAATTGTATAACTTTGCATCTCCAAAAAGGTCGAGAAGTTCTTTAAAAACTGAGACCTGCGGAACACAATCTCCATTTTGAATCAAACGTTGCGCTATACTGAGCACAAGGTTCAAGTGCTTCATGGGGTGAGAATCGACCTTATATTTTGCGAAGAACTTCCTGAAGTCTTCGATATAAGCAGCACTGCTTTCGATGTCGCTATTAAATATAGGCGCTTGAATGGCAAATATGTGTCTTGATTTGTTAGCACTGTCGTAATTTAGACATTTTCCAGACTTGTGGTGAAAATAATCAAGCCGCATCAGTTCCTTGCTACGGAAATGATCAGAATGTTGAAAGCCAAGTCGTAATTCGCTAAGGGTGTCATCGTCAATGTTGCACCAGATAGGATTACTAGGTGTGTGACTTCTGCCAACAAGCATGACAAGTTGATGGTATAAATGCTCTTTCAACGGGTCGTTTTTCATACTTTGAAACAAATTTCGACAAAGTAAATAGTTGTTTGTTGAACAAAACTTGGTAATAGATAAATCATCAAAAGCGCTTCGTAGATTTAGTTCCACTAGGAAGGATTTGATGAACATATTCGACATCATCATCAAGGAGTGCAGAATAGTTGAAGAATATGTCTTATTCTGAGAAAACACTTCATTTGCATGTGATGACTCTTCAAAGCATGGATCATTGCTACCTAGAAATAATTGGTTTATATTGGATCCTTTGCTAAAAACAGACAGTATGGCCGCCCTCTGGCTGAAATAACTCTGCTTGAGAGATTCCATTCGGCTTAGAGGTGCTTTCTTAGTTTTGTGATTCTCTTCGTGGCTTGACGTAGGTTTTATCTTCGCACGTTTGGATTTCAATATCGCTATCTGTTCTCTAATAGCCTTCTCTTGGGCGTCAAGATTTCTAATGACTTCTTCATAATTTTCCAATTCGTTCATATGGAGTAGATACGTTTCCATCTCTGCTTGCTTATTTGTGGTGCTGACAGATCTAATATGTATCAAGAGAGCCACATTAGATGCGAAGAACAATAAATGACCTGGACTTCTGATTTGCTTTAAAAATAATTTCGGTTCTTGTTGATGAACCAACCGGAAGCTATTAGATAACCCCCTTGCTGCCCGTTGAATATGTAGCGCCCTGGTTCCATTTTTCCTTGATTTAGAATTAGTATAATGCTGGAGAAACATGATAGCCCCTCAACCGAACAACGCGTGTCAGTTTTGTTTGATACCTTGAGACAAATTATTCAAAGTGGTACCTTGAACAGAAAAGTTGCGCCAGAACCCGTACACCATAATCTCGACAATAGACTAGCTCTGCCATTGGATTTGAAAGGCTAAGAACGAAAACACGGCTAGCAACTGAACTCTCAGGCTATCAAAAGTCACTTCATTTTCCTTCTTGGAAGATTTCGGCAAAATATAGTTGGCTCACGATGAATTGAGCTATCACGTGAGAGCTGTCATGTGTTTGAGGGCTCGCGTCAGACTGACAAAATAGTCAAGTGTCACGTTTGGGTTCAATTACAAGATGAATTTACTGAAATATTTGATTGGATCTTTAGGCTTTATTGCTAGGGTATTTGCAGACACTACAGAAAATGATGTACCCATAGAATCTGTGGAACCCGAATTAGTAGAGCTTAAAAGCTTCCTCGCAGATTACATAATTGAAGAATTCCCAGGTCATACGAGGGAGCAAGTCGTGGAAGTATTCAATGGCGATAAAATTACTCTTAAGTACAATATTACAAATGAGGAAGAAGAAAACATGACTATGGTGGGTATTGGAGGCTCGTTTCTTGATCCCTTGACAAGACAACCAAACTATAACATGACTGCCAATTCTGTCCAGCCTATTGTTATCAAACCGCATGAAAGTGGTTCTATTCGGCAAGAAGTCAGGATGGAATTTGTAGCGGGAAATTACATTTTATCGCCTTCAGTCTATGTTGCTTTCCACGATCAGTTAAAAGAAATTAAGGTGAGATCACAATTAATGGCGGTCAGTGACGTCCCAGTATCGCTTTTTGATCCGCAATTTTTCTTCTTGGTCTTGATTTTGTCCATTGGTTTCGGTTCAATTGGATACTATATTTACACTACTTCATTCAAGAAGTACTTGCGCAAGACAGCACCTTTGACTAAGTCTAGCGGCTCTAATGGAACAGGATCTGGTTTTGATCCATCTTGGATCCCTAAGAATCATATCACTGTTACCAAAAAATCCAAATCAAGGAAAGCTTATTAGGGCTAGTACGAGAATAGGTTGATGCTGTCAAAGGGTATATTAGATAAATAAAAAGCTGATATATATATATATATATATATATAAACATATAATATTTATATTAGAGTAATTTGGGCACCAGGTCATATGATTAGCTCGTTTCAATTGGCATTTACTTGCCAAAAACCATTCCCTCTCTTTTGCTAATGCTATGGTTTCGCAGCCGCAAGGTGGTGTTGTGTTGATGAAACCCTGCAGGTACTTACTTTCGCAGCACCATTTGTACAATTAATCGAAAAGCTACCGACGTCAATCTAAGCGCAATGAGAGTCTACCTAAACGATCATCCTCGGACATTTGTTGTCGTCAGCTCTTCATACGCTTTGGTCATTCGCCATCCAAATCCTCATTACAGATCAAGCGACTCGCATAGACACGCCACTCATAATGTACACGATAGACACAAAGACAGCACTAAGAAACAACTTGGTGACAACAAGGTTTTGGTGGAGTTTTTAAAGGCTGAGGAACTAAATTTCTCGTCTTTTTCGGATATATCTCCTAAGAAGTCCTCAAACAAGCAGCTCCAAGGTTTTCTTGGCTTCCTCAATGTTAAGGGTTACATACACTTGGGATTCATAACAAAATCAACCAAGGTGGCATCTCCCCAAATTAATGAAAGCATCTATGAGATAGATGATGTCGAGTTTTTTTGTCTCAACAGTGACACATTCGACTCGTGGATTGACAGGAAAGATGAGGATTTGCTGTCAATAGGCACTGAAGAGACAGAAGGATCGTTAAATGGTTACCCTGCTGCATCTGTGAGAAGGTTTCTTTCGCAGGGAAATTTTTATTTCTCCAAAACTTTTGATGTCTCTTGCAACTTGCAAGAAAGAGGGTTCACTACCACCTTAAAATACCATAGTGCATCAGACGACCCTTACTTCCGGAAGTTTGCATGGAACACGTATATGATAACTGGACTTATTGAGTTCAGGGAGACACTAAACCCTTATGAAAGAGAACAATTTGACAAGACTGGCTTTCTCACGGTAATAAAACGAGGCTACTGTAAGACCTTGAATGTCACACTTCAGGACAATGAAAATGCTTTGTTGACATTATTATCAAAACAGGCTTGCAAGAAAAACGGAGTGCTATTTGGAGAAACTGGATGTGATGATGAGGGAGAGGTATCTAATTATGTCGAGAGCGAAGTCATCGTTCATTCAGAGAAGTTCTCATTTTCTTATGTCATTATCAGAGGAAATGTTCCTACTTTTTGGGAATTACAGACGCACTTTTCAAACAACATCATTTCATCAAAAAACGGAAAAAAGCTTAAGATGACGCGATCTGTTGAAGCTTCTAGTCATGCATTTAGAAGGCACTTCGATGGTTTGAGAGCTCATTTTGGTGACATTCACATCGTTAATTGCTTGCTGCAGGACAAAACTACCTACAAAGGTCAGTTATGTGAAGAATACAAAAATCAATTCGTGAAGTATACGAAATCAAGGGAAACATCTGTGGATACTGATGAGAGTTTGTCTGAGAAAGCCATGATGTACAATTCTAAAATTACTTTCACCTCATTACCAATCTCGAAGTCATTTATGAAGAAGGTTGGATACTCGCCTATTAATCCAGCGGAGGTTGTCGAACCATTATTAAAGTATATGGGTGAATCAGGTGCCATGTTCTTTGATAATAAGCGGAATCTCTACGTCGGAAAACAACTTGGTGCATTTAGACTCAACTCTTTTGATTGTTTAGCAAAAGTGGATTTTGTTGCCAAAATCATATGTCAAGAGGTGATAGAATTGGCTTTTAAAGACATGGGAATCAAAGTAACACATGAGCTATTGAATCGTCATGCTCATCTCTGGGCGGAAAATGACGAAGTTCTTAAGTATTTGGCTTCAAATTCTACACAACAAGCTTTAACATCATCAGCCAAGTATTCTATGAAACAGCAAATTACGAAAAAATATCTTAGTGTTTTGAGGGATCCAAAGTCAACTGAATCTGCCTTAATTAAGCTCTTGGGTCGATTACAGGATCAAGATAGTGTGATATTATTCAATCCACTTCATCAGTATTTGAGTCTTGAGCTTAGCAAGCGGGCAAATGAATACAGCTTTCGAAAAAGTATAAGAATATTTGCCTCAACGTTTAACGTCAACGGAACAGTTTATGACGAGGAAAATTTAAAAGATCTCATATTTCCGCCTCGACATCAAGTCGACCAAAACTATGACTTAGTCTTTCTTGGTTTTCAAGAGATGATAGAGTTAACTCCAGGCAAAATGATATCAGCAAAGTCGGATAATTTTGTTAGCTGGGAAAAAACTGTTCAAAAGATACTCAACACTCACGGGCACGAAAACTACGTTTCTCTATGGGGATGGCAGATGGGTGGAACAGCTTTGCTTTTGTTTATCAAAGAAAGTCAATTAACCTATGTTTCAAACATTGAAGGCTCCATCAAAAAGACAGGTTTAGGTGGAATGAGTGCAAACAAAGGCGGCGTGGGTGTCAGCTTCAATTACTCCAAGACTCTGATTTGTTTGATTTGTTCACATTTAGCTGCTGGGTTCAGCAACGTGGATGAAAGACATCAAAATTACAAGACTATCGCGAAAGGTATCATGTTCGAAAAACACAAAAAAGTCAGGGATCATGATGCGGTCATATGGCTTGGAGACTTCAACTTTAGAATCGATTTGCCCATTGAACAGGTGAAGCAATTGATTGAAACCAACGAATACCAGAAGCTATTCGAGCATGATCAGCTCAATAAGCAAATGGCCGATGGAGAAACTTTCCCATTTTATGATGAGATGGAAATTACTTTTCCTCCAACATATAAATTTGATAACAATACCCATGTTTATGACACATCTGAGAAGCAAAGGGTACCCGCATGGACAGACCGGATTCTAAGTTTATCGAAGAACAAAATTTTGAAGCAAGAAGTATATGATTGTGAGAGTAACATAATCTTCTCAGATCATAGACCGGTTTATGCTATCTATTCGGCCTCTGTTGCAGTAGTGCAAGAGAAGAAGAAAAGAGAGATCACCCATGAAATCTACGAAAGATACACTAAAGATATTGGTGATATAAATTTTCTTCTTACGGCGAGCGACGTGACGAAATTTGTTAAAGACGGCGCAGATGATGCAATGCCACCACCAAGTTCAGAGAAAGCCAAATGGTGGCTAGAGTCAGGAGCTTCTGCTAAAGTTAGCATATCGAAGTTTTCCCACTCAGATAGTCAAGATCATTGGGTTTTCAATCCTAAACATCCGCATAATCCATTTGTTGTTTCCGATGAACCCGAAATTTTGAAAGTGGAAGATTTGGGAGAAGCTGTGAATAGCTAGTAATTAAAATTCACAGTGAATGCGCTTCAGTGATTTAGACTTTAATTTTTATTTCGCTTAGTCTCATTAGTAGCTTTAATATCAGCATCTATATTCTCACGGTTTTCCTTTATCTCCTGTAAAATATTGTCCATTTTTCCATCTAAATCATCTAGCATTTTCTCAAGAAGCAGTGCCTGCTTTTCCGCATTGCTTATACTTTGATATGTCTCCGCCAAATTCAAATTCTCTTGAGTCATTAGAGGTCTCTGTCTTGTGAAGGTTGTGAGTACCCTGATGTTTACTAACAGCGTATATGTACGCAGTGGAGTCACGTGTTTCAGCTGTGGCTAGGCGGAAAGGTTTCGCGCAAGTTATCTGATAAGTAAGCACGCCAAGGGATATGGCTACAAATTGAATTCAAAAATTAGTTATTCTTACGAAGCGGGATTGAATCTTGACTTTTATCTTTTGATGGACATTTAAATCCTGGCCTATGCAAGTCTCAACACGACCTTTTTATGTAAAGTCTTGAGAAGGCAATCATGAGTCTCTGTTTAAAGAGTTCAAAATAGAAATCAAGGCGACGAAGGAAGCCTGTGACACATCCTCGTGCATCCCAACTCCCCATTTTGAGCTGCCATCTTTTAATTGCGCCTCAATGTAGGTTGCAGCTTTCGATTGCGAATCTGTTCCAAGCGAGTGTTCATGGTAATGCTTGACAACTATGCTCACGCCTAAACCGATCTCAATCGCATTGGAAAATGCAGAAATAGGACCGTTCCCAGACCCTGAGATCAACTTTACCTCTCCATTAACTTCAATCTGAGCTTCAATAGATCTCACACCATTGTTTGAGTTCGTGATTGAATAGTCAACAAGATTGTAGTAGAATCCCTCTGTATTATCAGGGGAGCCGTAGTTAATGAAGTAGATCCGCTTAAACAAGTCACACAATTCACTGTTGGTAAGTTCCTGGCCCTTTATCTCTGCTTGCTTTTGAACATACTTCGAGAATTCAACTTGTAAACCCTTTGGTAGATCGAGTTCAAGGTTTTTCAAGATAACCCAAGCAGAGCCACCTTTGCCAGATTGAGAATTGATTCTAATGATGGCCTCATAAGTTCTACCAATGTCTTCGGGATCAATTGGAAGGTATGGCAATTTCCATTTGACGGACTTATTATCTTTTCTCTGTTTGCTGTAAGATTCGAAACCTTTCTTGATTGCGTCTTGGTGTGAACCTGAAAAAGCACAGACAACAAGCGATCCGCCATATGGAGCCCTTTCAGGGATAGGAATTTTATTGCATCTTTCCACAATATCAATGATTTCATTGAGATTCGAGAAATCAATCTTCGGACTTATACCTTGGGTGTATAAGTTAAGACCCAATGTTACTAAGTCAACATTTCCAGTTCTCTCGCCATTACCAAAAAGACATCCTTCGATTCTATCTGCACCCGCAAGTTGACCCAACTCGGCAGCGGCAACAGCGCACCCTCTATCGTTGTGTGGATGAAGAGAAATACAGACTTTTTCTCTCTCAGTGATGCTTCTTGAGAAAAATTCGATCTGGTCAGCATAGACGTTAGGCGTAGACATTTCAACTGTGGCAGGAAGATTAAATATGATTGGGTTTTCCACACTTGGAGACCAAACGTTTTTCACTGCTTCACAAACTTCGAGAGCAAAGGAAAGATCGGTATCAGAAAACGTTTCTGGAGAAAATTCAAAACTCCAGTAGGTAGTTGCCTGACTTTCATCGTCTTTTGTAAGAGATCTGACTAAAGCTGCACATCTGACCGCTAAATTTTTGCATTCTTCTTTTGACATGCCAAAAACAACATTTCTAAAGCAGGCCGAAGTCGCCAAATATATATGGACAGTTGCTCGCTTTGCTCCTTTCAATGACTCCACTGTTCTTTTAATAAGCTCTTCTCTGCAAGGTGACAACACTTGAATACTGACATCATCTGGAGCATTTTCAATGGCATATCTGGTGAAGTCAAAGTCAACTTGAGAAGCTGCAGGGAATGCTACTTCAATCTCTTTGTACCCAATATCAACGAGCTTGTGAAAGTAAGATTTCTTCTCGTCGAAAGACATTGGATCAGGAAGCGATTGGTTCCCGTCTCTCAAGTCGGTGGAAAGCCATCTTGGAGCTTTCTCCAAAACCCTTTCTGGCCATCGACGATCTTTCAATTTAATTGGTGGGAACGAATCATATTTTTCCGAGGGGTTATTAAGCATAGGCATTCTTGTGAGTTATTGAGTAGTTCAAACCTTGTGATAGCTTATATACCGCAACTCATTGGAAGAATGAGTCAGCGTGTACTGCATTCAACCCGCAGTGAGAAGGTGGGGGTAAAAGGGTGCTTGAAAAGTCAAGAGGGCAATAATCCAAAACACACATGGACAATGGAACTACCTTTCCAAGCATCTTTGTTCAAGGACCCCTTTTCTGAAAATTGAAACCGCTTAGGCCGTATGAGTCTCATAGAAGCTCTAAGTTAAAGTAAAAATCCTCATAATAAGTAACAGACGCCCCCTTGTGTAGTCACTTCCAAGCCACTTATGTAGTCACCTGCAAATTTGCCGCGATTTAGCTGCAATGAATTCTAGGAGTCTCCAATTAATGGGAGAATAAAAGCAAGGTAAATGGATTCAGTGTGACGCACAAGTATGTCTATATTGGGTCTCCCCTCCATTCGTCATTATTTCGTGCACGCGCTCGTGTTCCAGAAGTGGCGGCAGGTTGAAACGCAGACGCAGACCTGCTATTGTAATGAGGGAATATCTTACTTACTAAGATATCAAGGGGTCCACGAGAGCATTTATTAAGTACATTGCTTCTTTCATATTGCCTGTAAAATCTTGTAATACAATATGGGAATCAGTTCAATGTATTTTTGTATAAACCAACATCTTTCTATTCAGAAATAAATTTGAGCTTTTTGAGTTCCTCTTCAACTTTTCCTGCTTCATGCACGAGAAAAAGCAACAAGATTATCCGTTAGAAAATTTTTCTCGACAGGCAAATGTTATCCGCAATTTGTTGGTGTCGTTCATAAATTAAGAAGCCACGGGGGTCCTCGGGTTCTGTGCCCGCGCATTCCACGTTTTGAAGTTGCATATTACTCCGCTTATCATAATTGAGAAACTAGAAATGCCGACCCCTTCAGACCGTTAATAAATTAAGCCCAATCTCTCATACTGGAAAATGAAATTTTATATTTTTTAAAAAAATCCTTGCTTTATACCTCACCATGGATATTAACAAGCAAGCTAGTGTGGGGTATCTCGAGTATGACGCGGAGTCAAGAAGGGGTCGACTCCTTCAAAAACGAAGTCTTGCTCATATTTTCACGATTGTTTGTTCAGGCTTTGCTCTTATATCTGATGGTTACCAAAATAATGTAATGACTATGGCGAATACGGTCTTTGCAAAGTTGTATCCACATAATTACACAATTGATATGAAGACAAATGTTTCTAATGCTTCACTTGTAGGAACAATATTTGGACAAGTTATTATAGGTGTTTTATCAGACAGGTTGAATAGAAAGCAATCCATTGTGATTGCAACTCTTTTTTTGGTATTCGGAACGATAATGTGCGCAGCAGCCCATGGTGCCAGTATTGATGGCATGTTTTGGATGCTTATCATTTTTAGAGGAGTGACAGGGTTTGGTATTGGTGCTGAATATCCATCATGTTCTGTTTCAGCTAATGAGGCGGCAAATGAGACATTTAAGAGGCGAGGCGGGGTTTTTGTACTTGTAACAAACTTGCCGTTATCATTTGGTGGTCCGTTTGCGCTAATCATATTTTTGATCGTGTATAAAATAACTGGAACTTCAAATGGCTTATGGAGGGCTTTGTTTGCTGTCGGTGCCTTTTGGCCTCTCTCTGTTTTCTACTTCCGATACAAAATGGCAACTTCGGAACTTTTCAAGCAATCTGCAATCCGCAAAGACGTCCCATACTGGTTAGCTTTCAAGTACCACTGGAAGAGGCTTTTGGGTACATGTGGCTGTTGGTTTCTCTATGACTTCGTCACCTTCCCAAATGGTATTTTTTCTGGTACCATTATCGCTTCCGTTTTGCCAAAATCCCAAAAGGGTGACCTTGAACGTGTTGCTGAGTGGAACCTACTTCTAGGAGTAATCGCGATTCCTGGTGTCATAGTTGGTGCTTATATTTGTGATAAGATTGGCAGAAGAAATACCTTGATTATGGGATTTTGCGGCTACATCGTTTTTGGACTTATCATAGGTCTCGCCTTTGATAAAATAAAGAATATTACCGCTTTGTTCATAGTCTTTTACGGACTCATGATGTCCCTGGGAAACTTGGGACCGGGAGACATGATGGGTTTAACCTCTTCAGAGTCATTTGCTACTCCCATCAGAGGAACATTCTATGGTCTTTCTGCTGCTATTGGAAAAGTTGGTGCTGTAGTTGGCACGAAGACTTTCACGCCCATTCAAAACGCAAAAGGTGAAGGATGGACCTTCATTATCGCCGCAATATGCGGTCTTTCTGGAGTTTTGGTTGCTTTCTTCTTTATTCCCCAACTAAATGATGAAGATTTACTTGAACAAGATGTGAAATTTAAAAATTATTTGATTGAAAAGGGCTGGCGTGGATCATTCGGAACCGAGGAGGGGATTACGAGATTAGAATCCAGTTCTGATGATGACCGTGTTGTTATACAAAGCTTTCAACATCAAGCGAAGAAGTGATTACAAAATCGATGGGCGATATCATCTAAATGTCATTTCAGTCATAGAATCTTGGTCAGATTTGGGCTCATTCACACACCCGGTCAGTGCCAAATTTTTTGACATCATACTCTTCGATTCATGAGCTTATATTTATGGCTTTGAAAATTTAGTGCGTGCGGGATGCCAACTTTTCTGAAACACAAATAATAAAAATTAAAATTAAATAGTTCTTAATAGGACACTAAACCTTGATCGAATCTTCGTAAGTTGGAGGAGGACCAAAGTATTGAATCTTTCCATTTTCATCAAAACCGGCCTCAGCATCACTGCAATCAACACCGTTCTCCAATGCTTTGTTCTTCTCGATTTCAGACAAACCCATCTGATCTTTGGCACACCAGATATGAGGCTCTGGTGCATTCACTGTAGGGTCGTCATACGCTGTTCTCACGAAATCAGCATTATACTGGATGTAGTTGAAATAACAGTCGGGCATTGTGTCCCGCACCATGTCGAAAGTGTTAGTCTTTGGCTTAAAAAACCTGGAGATGGTGCTCCCAGCCACTTCAGACGACTTCGTACGCATTTTAGGACTGCCAGTGTACTCCGAACTCACCTTATCTTCTCTTGTGATCTTCTCGTTTGTCCCAGTTGCGGTATTAAGATCAGAATCGTCCCTATCAGCCAAAACTTGATCCTTTGGTGAGTCGGTTAAACCAAGTTGGTTTCCTCCCTTCCAGTAATTCTCGCCCTCAGTTTTAATTTCCTTCAAGCCCTGATCATACATAGGATATTGAAATGTGCGATCACCTGCAGCATACTTGAGGGCTGAGATTGGAACTGTCTCCAATAAAGGCAAAAACGTTCTCTTAAAGTAGATATGACATGCAGCTGTCACCAAGATCCAGAAACCCTCCAAGGCGACACATGCCCAGTTCTTACTAAAAACGAACAAAGCCACCAATAAAACCTCTGCCAAGTACACAGCAACAAACATTTGAAACATTGCCAAAGGATAATTGCGTCCACGTGCATCAGTGACGTTCGGCTTCATCACATGGATCAAATTGTATAAGAACGCAACAAAAATAAGGAAGAACGTAATAGCTGCGAAACCCAAGATCAAAGGAGCGATGATGGAATACAAGAGAGCGATACCTGCAACAAGTTGAAAGTTCGGGTAAAGAACTGAAAAAAATGGTTGGCCCAATGTGACGTAACGATTCCATTTGGCCCTAGGAGTCTTATCCAAAATTCTTCCTAAAACTTTCGACAAAATTAAGGCGACAATTTGCAAAAGAGCACCTGAAGAAAAAGTTAAGCCATACAAGCAAAGGTATGAAATGTAAAAGTTAGATGCCTTAGGAACTTTCTCCGCTAACAACTGCAATGCCAGACCGGGATTACCGATAATATCCTGGATAACACTAATTGCTGACGAGGCTATTGTCATGACGAAAAGAGAGTTAACCATTTGGAATGCAAAAAACCAGTTTTGGCAATATCTTTCAACTTCTTGCACTGTAATACAACCACTTATCTTACCCATTTTCTTTATAAATGGGGGCACTAAAGACATTAAAATCGCCAAGGCAACTGTTGGCAATAAAGATGTAATGATACCCATCAAAGCGCTTGGCATATTGTTAATGAACTTGAGGAATGTAAGCTTTTCGGTAATGAAGTTAATATTAGAAATGGCACCAACGACAGCCACAGGAATGCACCACAAAATAATGGTTAAAGTTAAAACGGTAGAAGCTAGAATCTTTTTCATTCTTCTCTTGGATTTGGTCAATTTGAGATTTGTCCAAATGACGTCTTCAGGTGCTAATCCAACATGCTTGCCGCTTCTCTTGAGTTCTGGATGATATGGGAGAGCTTGGTAAGCTTTCTGAAGCTCTAGTTGAGTTGGGAACTCGATGAAGACTGAGGGGAGTTGAGCCCTAGAATTGTGCTCGAGTTGCTCCTTTTTGATGTCACGGTTCAATTCGCCTAACTTTTCAACACCATAGTCCAAAGTATCAACTTTTTTTCCAATGAGAAATTTAAGTTTGTGCATTGGTCTTTTCTTGCCATCTTTCAAGTACTTATTAAGATCATCCTGTGGTTGTGGAACTGGTTTATTTTTCTTCTCGCATTTCAAACGTAAGGTGTTTGCTTTAGTCAAGACCCCGTTTAAGGCTCCCTCGTATTTGCTTGCAAGTTTAGTACGCTCTTCAACAAGTTTATTCAAATCTGTATAGTCACGAGCGTACCATATATTAGTGGCCGTTGGAAAAAATTCTCTGAGCTTTGGCTCCTCGACTGCAACCTCAGGAATTTCGGTCAAAAGCAATACTCTGGATGAAAGCAAAGAGTCGTACAATGGAGTAGCCTGCAATGCGTGTCTGAAGGTAGTATAATATACTAATTCACGGTAGATGATGAATATAACTGCGCCAAAAAATAACCATGAGATGAACACATGAGCAAAATATCTCCACTTGTTCTTCACATTACCGAATGTGAGAATATCAAGCTGCTTGTTGCCATTCGAGTTGGTAGCATCAACGGGAAACAAGACTGGCCACACAAGGAAGCAACCCAAGAAGCAAATTATAGAAAACTCAAGTAAGTAACGAAGAAAAAAGTAACCATCAGGGCCAGTCTGTTGGAGGATATAAGACTGAGGTTTCTTCATCAATTGAGTGATCCAACCAAAAGCGCCTTTAGGGGACTCTTCGGGTTTTAAATCCTTGGGCACTGTGTCAACAATCGTACGTGGCTCATAAACTCTTCTCTGACTCTTCCTGAGAACAATAAAAAGTATCATAAAAACTGAAAATATGACCAAATTGGGAATAAGGGAGGACAACAACTGCGAGGCAGATGTTGAGCTATTGGAAGACGTTGATGAGTCTGCCATCTTGCTTGCAATTTAGTAAGTAGTAATTGACGCGAGACGAGAATCAGCCGTGCTTTTATAATATCCTACTGCGATGGCAGCAACTCTCACCTTTCGCGATGAAAACAGACTTTCGAATAATGTGCAGGGATTTGCGATGACGCAAATGCGCAACAACAAAGCCAGCCGCTTCCTCGAATGACCTCGAGAAGTGCGCAACATGTGTCACGACATGCACATATTTTTGCATATATGCAAACGTATCCTCAACGATCATAATTTATGAGGATATGTTCAGAAGGCGATCGACAACTTATCTATTAAGAACAATGTCAAGCATTAATGCTAAACTTTCAATGCTTCTTTTTTTTATTTTTGCCATTCCTATGAGGTGTCGGGATTAACTTACGTAAATTTGAGTATCACGCATTACCTCAGAAGGTTCTCTCGCATTATGCCCGCAATTTAGTTTTCCTGCATTTACAAAATAACAATTCAAGCCATGTGATTTTCACGTAGACATGGAGGATTGTTAAATTTCTCCGTTTAATATCCTACTCGCTATCTGCTGGCCAAACCTGAACGGATCATGGAAATCCATTGAGGTGCGCTGAAGTATTAAAAAGCTACATTAAGAACTAAAGTTCACTATTCGAAAAGCAACGAATTATAACACTAAACTAAGCCTTGACCTGTTCATTTAATGAAATACCGACGAGTAGAATCCAAATTTATTGAAGTCACACCTGTCATATAAGTCTTCTAGAATTAAATTTTATTTTTTCCTAGTCTCAAGGCCATCCTTAAAGAAGCTCCAAGCGACTTGAATGCAGGCGAATATCTTCAGTTTTGTGGAGGGGGGTAATTAGGTCTCTGAAACAGGTTTTCGTGCGACGAAGAACTTTCGCCATTTGGTGGAGGTCCACTGGGTCTCCTGTACATTGAGGATTCGTCGCTGACCACAGGTGCATTTTCTGCATTTCCAGGAGGATATCCGGCATTTGAAGTGGTTCGATAGTGCGCCGCCTCTGGCATTTGAGGGGCTTTAGTGTTTGGATTCGAATGAAAGTTTCCATTCGGATCATAGTAGCCTAAATCATTATCGTTTGCCGTGGCAGTATACGTGGGAACATATGCATTTTGGGCGTCTGAGTTGTTATTGTATTGTCCTTGTGATTGGAGATACGACGGTGGCGTCATCCACCTAGTTCCATAAATTGGTTGATTTCCCTTTCTGGCACGACCTTTATTAACTCTAATGGTTCCCAAGATAAATACGATAATAAGCACTATCAAAATTGCAAAGAAGGCCCAACGGGCACCATTATCGCCACCTGAAGTGTAGTAAAATCTCTTGAACAAGCCAGAGTCACTGGATTTAATGACAGGCATTTTCGAGTAACACTTTTCGATGCCTTCTATGATAATGAAAAGAAAAAAAAAACTTGTAAGAGAATGTGCCCTTTAAAAGTATCGTCCGAGTTCTCTTCTGCTCTGAAGTTTGTTCGGGAAATTCGAGGGGTACTTTATGTATGCAGGATGATATAATTTTTCTTGGTCTTCGGTTTTAGATGGGGAGAACAAGTTAATGTGGGATAAACAAGTGCAATCAAAGTTAGGCATGATTGATTTTTGAATGATTTTCATAAACTTCCGTTAGAGCTGTTTTATAATTACAGCTATTAATTTCAAGAAGCTGACATTGTCGCAAGAGTGAAATATGTGGCAGAATTTATTGGGCAGCATGAAATTTAGATACACAGTTCGCATCTTTCCTGAATTCCCCCTACTTCTTGACATTCATCAAAAATTAATCAAGCACTCTTAAGCCAAAAAAAAAAAGATAGAGAGCTATTATATTTGCAAAAGACGCGTCAAATTGAAACTCCTCCCGTTTACTATTGTTTGAATACGAGCACTATCAATCGTGAGTCAAGAACGGGCATTCAAACATTTGCAACCTCCCTAGTGATGATTCATAGCATTTTTTTGAAAAGTTTAGTCGAGGAGAAAACACAAGTTTATGACCTTGCGAGGAAAATCGATGACTATGAGTATGTTGCAGACTTCGTTTTTTATACAAAATTCTAACATGAAGCATGAGGCCGATAGAAATTGTTTCAGCGGCATGGAAAGCATGTTCTTTCATATGCCTCAGCGGAAAAGAATTAGTGATTCAAACACATAACTCAACCAAACGTGAACGCAAAGAAGGATCAGATAAACTAATTAATATTCGGGAGTATGGAGAAACAAAAAGCCAATCAATTCGTTATTCTTCCATTGTATTTGCCCTAAGACTTCTGATTTTCAACCTAGATAGCCCAGGCGGAACAACGATGAGAGATATCTACTATCGAGATGTGACAGCTTTCAACGGAAACCAGCAAAATCTGAACATGGCCCTACGAAGAATTTGCAAGTCACTTGAATTGTATATGGCTGATGACTTGCTAATTACACCATCAACGAAAGGTGTGATATGGGGTGGTCCAGATATAAAAATGCAATTCTCTTCAAATTCCATCTTGGATTTAAGATATGAAAACGACTTAAGTATGATTCCTAACTTTAAAGTTTTGGAGACTATTCGTCTGCAGAGACTTATTGATGTTGTGATAATACTTGAAAAAGAAGCCATACTAAGATCTTTTAGTAATTTCATCAAGGACTCAAAGCTCTCTGTTATTTTGGTGAGTGGGAAGGGATTTCCGGATCACGCAACCAGAACTGCCGCACAGATAATCAGACAAAAACTTCCTCAAATACCTATCTTGGCTTTTTTTGATTCTGATGTATATGGTTTAAGAATTTTTTGGAATTATTTGTTCACTAGCCAAGGGCATGTTCGAAACATTCAGCTTGCTGGTGCATTCTTACTTGAGCATGAACGTGAGTTTCTCACGATTGCGAAGAGGGAGTGGAAATTGCTTATGTGCTTTCTCAAAGAGATCTTTGCATTGAGCACGAGTCTCATTGACTCCTGTAATACGAAGTTAGTTCGCCGAGAGCTTACAAGGGGAATGCTTTTGGCAAAAAAAGCGGAGATTAATGCAATTTGCAATCCTTTGATCGCTAATGATTTAAATAACTACTTGTTGCGGAAAGTATTGTACATATTGAACAGGTGATATAACGTGATCAAATTATATGCAAACCGAGTAAAAAAACTCTAGAGAATTTTGGTCAATTGCTTCGTCAACAACACACATTCATGTCTTACTCTACCCGTCAA